>JALDNG010003897.1:0-22267 GCA_024349245.1 Neodontobutis hainanensis
TTGACAGCTGTTTGGGACAAATACGTGTTGTTCATTTTGAAACTTTACCCAGTCGAGGAGAGAATGGGCTAAACCGAGTCAGCGCGAATGCGCAGATCAACGCAGTGATACTAATAAAAGTGTATGTGGCATGGCATAGTTGTAGATGTGCTGTGCCTCATTAGAGGCACAGCACATCTACAACTATGCCATTTGGATAAAAACAGATAAAGCTACTTCAACCAAACACCTACAGTACATGTTTTTATTTCTCAGATCTATTTTCATACGTTTTACTAGTTATGGTGTAATAGAAGTTGTTGTTGTACTGTAGTTTACTAATTTTGCTTTACAAGTTACTGTTATTAATAATTCAATTTCAGAAAAAGACAGAAAAAGAAAATATATTATCACATTTTAATTAGTCTGTATGTACTGTAAATAACATAACTGCAATATATAATGCCATGGTATGCCAATAGATGCATACACTTATTTCATTCATATATTTTGGGTCATACCTGACATTTTTCTAGTTTAGAGAACTACTCTATTTCTTATCATTTTCAAATCACACAGATCTCAGAAATCTGTATTTTTAAAAATAAACCCTTGCGCCTAAAGACAAGACATTAAAAGAAAAGAGTTTTACATTCTAACAGTAACTTGCATAAAAGTATTTACATTTCTGTAAAAACATATGAAACTGTGTGAATGCTGGAACCAAACTTTATGTGAATACGTATACGAATCAGTAAATTATCATTTTTAAATTAATTTATATTTTCCTTAAATTGCAGTATTTTAAAAAATAAAGAATGTTTGCATACAAAAATATATATATATATATTTATTTTTGTTTTAATGTGTACAGTTAATGTTCACAGTTTTCCCTAATTTTTTTTAATCCATGCAGATATGATGAATATCTCAAATCCAAGATACACTGCAGCGATCTACAGCAGCCATGCATGTCACAGTTCATTGTGCCCCAGTCTACTACATATCCAGTCAACCATCCTCGTCAAAGGCCATTACAGAAGCAATAATATCTGATCTGATCATTAATTGCAACATGCCCCTGTCTATCACTGACAACAGGCACTTCATTCACTTTCTCTCCATTATGGACACAAAATATACTGCAGTGAGCCGCAGAACCATCACCTCAAGACTTGACACTGTGGTGTCTGAGAGACAATCAAAACTAATAAGTGAAATGGCCACAGTTGAAAATCTGTCTGTCACAGTGGACATTTGGTCAGACAGAAGAATGAGAGGCTACCTTGGTGTCACCGCTCACTGGATGAACACTGCAGCAGATTACGTTGAAATCTCATCTACTAGCTTGCAACCGGTTCAAGGGGTCACATACAGGAGAGAGAATTTGTGAAGAATTTGAACAAATATGTGATCAGTATAAAATCAAACAAAAGATTGATCATATAATTTGTGACAATGCACCAAATATGAAGAAGGCATTCACCACATGTTTTCCCAGTTCAGCTGAAGCAGATGAGGATGATGACTGCCTGGATGATGCAGAACTTCGGAATGCCCTTCCAGTGGATGAAGAGGAGAAGCTGAATGAGACCTTGACCTCCAAAAGTCAGCATAGACTACAGTGCTTTGCACACACACTACAATTGGTTGTTGGTGATGGTCTTAAAGAGACCAGGGCTGTTAGTTCGGCTCTGGCTAAAGCGTCGGATCAGTTCTCTGCTCCACACAAGTACTTCTTTTAAGGAGGAATTTGAGAAAGAATTTGGCCAACGTGGAGTCCCTGCTTCTGTTGTTACTCGATGGAATTCAACTTTCCGACAGCTGAAGTCCTTGCTTAGCTGTGACTACCAAACTTTGTGCAAGGTCTTGGACGTTAGAGGGCACAGAGAGACTATTTTCACTCTAAGAGAGTGGGCTCAGATTAAAGAACTGGTCAGCATTCTGAAGCCCTTTGCTGATGCCACTGATCTCACTCAGGGAGAGAAAGTTGTAACCATAAGTGCTGTGATTCCATGTGTTCTCTCTCAACAATCACTTGGAAAACCAGAAAGAAGGAACACAATACTTGGTCAACCTAATCCACAGTCTTCAAAGATCACTGCAGAGAAGATTCAAAGGCATCTTTGTATGTATGTAAAATGTCTCATACAGATCCCAATGAAGGAATCCTGCCATTCTCTGATCCTGTTTATGTCAAAGCAGCTGTTCTTGATCCAGCCTTTGGGGTTATGTGGATAGAGCATGATGTATTGGTTGATGACAAGCTGAAGGAGCAGTTGACCATGGAAGTAAAAAGTAAGTAATAGGCTAATTTTAGAATTAGACCCCATACTTGTAAATACTACATTATTAGTAGTATTTTATTTATTTATTTCAGAAATTGGAAGTGCTGCACAATAAAGTTTATTGTTTATCAAGACTGCAAACGTTTAATGGTTTATTGAATAAACCATTAAAAGTTTGCAGTCTTGATTTAAACACCAAAGTAATCTTATTCCTAAATGACAATGTTCAATGTACGATCACAGCAAACAAAAAAAATTGCATTGGCACTACTGCTGGCCCAGAGAGCAGCAGTTAATTTGTAATATGTATGAATTAAAATGAGACCTTAAATCATTTATTAAGTTTCTGACTGCTTAAAAATCTTTTAAATTAAATATATTTTAATAGACTACATCAATTAACATTTTGTCAGAACATTTATTAAATGACATAAAACTTATTTTTATTGTCTATTTAGAAAAAAATTATGATGCTTAATGTATCCAGAATCATGCAACTCTAGAATTTTGTGTATGCTTATTTGTATTTTACATTTTTGTGTTTTAGATCTGATTCTCCAGGAGGCAGAGCGTACCAATATAAAACAGACAGATCATGGAGATGAAGAAGAGCAAATCAAAGGGGATGAAACTGGGCTGTTCTTATACCACAAAAGCAAAAGAAATCTACTCATTTCAGCCCTGCTGCCCAGCTCAACCATTACCTGGACAATTGTGATGGCCAGAACTGCCTTTTGTTTTGGGGAATGAACAAGGAGAAAATGCCTTCACTTTTCCAAATTGCAATGAGGGTATTAGCTGTGCCTGCTTCAAGTGCACCTGTTGAGCGTGTGTTCAGTCATGGGGATTATTATGAGGCCCCATCGTTCACAACTTAGTCCCATTGTCTTGGCAAATCTTATTTTCTGTAAATGCAACAAATTTTAGACTGTTTCAATTAAACTGAATTAGACAGATTGGATTATACATCTTAGACTCTAAATGTTTTGTGTAAATAACAATTTATTTTATTTTCAGATATTAATGTAGCACAGATGTTTACAAATTCATCATTTCTGTGCAAAAATAAATTTGTATTGGAAAAAATTACCTCTTTTTATTTTAGTACTTGACTTGAATTGACTTGAATTGACTTGAAACTTATCAGGACTCGACTTGACTTGCTTAGGGTGAACCCATGACTTGACTTGACTTGCTTGATTTATCTGAACTGTGACTTGAGACTTGACTCGAGACTTGATGGTTAAGACTTGAGACTTGCTTGGACTTGACCATGTGTGACTTGTCCCCACCTCTGGTATAAACTGTGAAGAGAGCGGAATCGAACCACCAGGGACAACCGCTCTACCACTGAGCCACTAAGCCCCACTTCTGCCACAGTCATTTTCTAAAAACATCCACTTGCTCGGGTGGGTTTTCTTTGGGTACTCACTAAAGCCCCACTAACATCAAAAACATGCTGGATGCCCCTGGTGGAGAATGCAGATAAGGAATAACTGCTATAAATGTTTACAGCTGCACTATGTACATTGATGGAGCAATAACAGTCGTTAGGAATACATGTTTTAGAGCCAGTGCACAGGCAAAGCTATGATTGTGTGCTAGAATTTTCTTTTGTGTTGTGGATGTGGGCTTGTTCTTGAGTTTGTCTACCATCAAAATGCCGCTCCAGTTGTCTCCTGTGCACAGTATGTAGGCGTCAGGAGGGCACTGCCAAAGTTTTGAAAGTTGTAGTAGGGACTCAAGCCGACACATGGATACTCTGGAGTACACTCTAGTCACGAGAAAGATCGATATAACAATCAATATATGATAATAATATAAACAATATACACATTATATTAACAATGTTTTAAATACATACGACAAACACAATATGTTTATAATAATATATGTACTGTGCTAGTGTTTTTGACTGACCAAGTGACGCAGCATAAACTTCACTGCTCATAAAAGGAACTGTGAATCAACAAAGTTTAGAAGACTTACAGGGTAATGGTCCTCTGAAGCCCTCTACAGACCACACCATAATCTCCTGATCCCAGCCATTCTGTGACCAAGTCATTAAACCCTGCACACAAAAAACTATAAGACGTTAATGTGCTGACTAACATAGTAAAAATAACTATTAAAAACTCTTTCTTCTCCTGTAAGACCAGACGCCTGAGTCTACACAAAAGACTAAACAGCCCAACAGTGAGCACAGTGTTGTCACCAGGATCAGTGAAGAGTGGATGTGATCTGTGTCGTGTCTGACCTGTCTGTGACGGGCGAGTGAACTCTGACCAAGTCTTAGACAAGCTGGTCTTGACGTTTTGCAGTTTTGATGTCAAAAACTTTTTGATCTTTGGGATTAGTTGTAAATTTTTCCAAAATACAACTATTCATTTTGCTTGTACTTTAACATATAGCTTAGTTTTAACAAATTTTATCAAATTTAAACACTTTCAATAAACCAAAACAACATATAACACTTTGTCTATTAACACATTAACACAACTGCAAAATGGCGGATCAGCACGTGACTCTAGTGGTAATTACACTTGCACATGAACCTTAAATTAATATGTGCGTAACTTGTACATTAGGTGCTTTAAGATTCACTACATGTACATAAATCTACAATAAATCAATGGTAAAGACACATGTAACTAAAAGTACACCCGCTTTCTCTCCACGGTGCTAGCTTGCAAACCTCCGCTAGCTTAGCATAAATTAGCTACAGTGTTTCTGTAACTGTGCATTTACACAGATACATTTGGAAGTTTCATCCCAACACTTGTACTGTTTTCATGTGATTTCACAAACTTCACACC
The DNA here is from genome assembly GCA_024349245.1 of Neodontobutis hainanensis. NCBI lineage: Eukaryota > Metazoa > Chordata > Actinopteri > Gobiiformes > Odontobutidae > Neodontobutis > Neodontobutis hainanensis. The sequence goes on from JALDNG010003897.1 coordinate 5,084, forward strand.
AACCTGAGAAAAGAATACAAGAGATAGATGACTTCATCTTCTGCTTCATTTGACTGCAGGGTTTATTCTGCAGTTCTGCCCCTTGGATTCCTAACCCGTTGTTGGTGCGCCCCTTGTGACACTCCAAAGTATTGTATTATACAGTTAACGCATCTTGTTAACACATCTCAAAATTAATTTATATCTGTTTTTAACCATTTTTCTCAAGTATATTGAAACAATGTATTACTATGAGCCTTACATATGGCACAGAGTCTGATGATACATTTAACTCTAAAAAGAGCAATGTCATGGTTGTTTGAAGCAAAGATGTTAAGACATTACTGCCTTTACATTACACTGCCTTTGATCTGTGTGACAACCCTCTTGTGACATGCAAAGAAATCAGATACCTTGGTCACTTTTTAACAGATGTGTGACTGATGACAGCGATGTTCAGAGACAGTGTGTAAACTCTATGCACAGTTCAATTTCTTGATTCATAAGGACATACAGATAGTGTTTGAGAGGTAACAAACATGTCTACAGCAGTGTAGGTAAGTGCACCTAGAGAATCTGGTTTAAAGCTGATAAATGAAGACTTATCCACTGCTGCATGAGAACTAAAGATAATGTTTCAAGAGAAAGTGACTGACAAACCTGTCCTGGGAGAAGACCAAGGGCTTGAGGGTCATTTATCCTCTTTGGAGTCCCCCTGGAGACTCGAGGGATGTAGTTGTAGTCTTTGGCCACCTTTACTGTGTGGACATGTTAGGGCTGTAATAATAAAAAAACATTATTAATAGTATTATTATGTTGTTGTTTCACTGTGTTGATAATGTTGCATAAATATTCCTTATTCACACATCTAATAATGCATAGAGGTATGCAGCAAAGCATTTGTGAAGCCACAACTTTGCACAACCTTGAGGCGGATGGGCTACAACAGCAAAAGACCCCACCTTTCTAAAGGGCAAAAGTCAGGGTCAATTACACTAAATTAAAACACTAAATAAATATAACAATTGCCTGTATAAATTAAATGTACTCTTAAATTTTGACATTGCAAATAAGTACTTTAATCACATAACATCACTTGAGCACATGACGTGGGGGCTGGGCATAGATGGTGTGGGGCTGGGCATAGATGGTGTGGGGCTGGGCATAGGTGGTGTGGGGACCACATTTGTCACAAAATGTGCTTATTTTTTTACTTCTGTAAGCACATGACGTGGGGATGGGCAGAGGTGGTGTGGAGACCACAAGCTTTGTGGCTTTGCCTCGGTAAACTTCTTGTGAATGCTTTGCTAATATTTATCTGCAGTTCACTGCAATGTTTTGGTGTAAAGCAGGAACACAATTATTAACACAAACACAAAAGACACAAAATAATACAATGAAGTAATGTTTTAGTTTGTTCATGTCTGTTCTCACCTTGATCACTGTCCTCAGTTGGTTGCTACTTGCTCCCAACACATCCCTTTAACTCTAGCAAGTTTCTTTTCCTCAGTCCACTCCAGGACAGCCTTAATGATGGTCAGGAGGGCTCAGGAGCCAAGCACAGCAACGTCCTCCTCCCAGTTAGGCTGCACACCTACTGTCGCCAGCAACTCTGAACAAAGCGGTACATGTTTCAAATGGGTATCACACTCAGGGTGTTTAGTCCTGACATTTAGAAGTTTTAGAGTAACAGGATCTCGGTTGCAGTGCTGAACTGTAAAATGTGTTTAATGTCCTGAGTACTGTCTAAATGATTGTTAATGTTGAAAGTGAAGTGGACAACCAACTGTTGTACAGCAATGTCAGGTTAGTGTATTAATCAAAACTCCTAATGATTAAAGTACTTATTTGCAATGTCAAAATTTAGAGTACATTTAATTTATACAGGCAATTGTTATATTTATTTAGTGTTTTAATTTAGTGTAATTGACCTGACTTTTGCCCTTTAGAAAGGTGGGGTCTTTTGCTGTTGTAGCCCATCCGCCTCAAGGTTGTGCAAAGTTGTGGCTTCACAAATGCTTTGCTGCATACCTCTATGCATTATTAGATGTGTGAATAAGGAATATTTATGCAACATTATCAACACAGTGAAACAACAACATAATAATACTATTAATAATGTTTTTTTATTATTACAGCCTAACATGTCCACACAGTAAAGGTGGCCAAAGACTACAACTACATCCCTCGAGTCTCAGGGGACTCCAAAGAGGATAAATGACCCTCAAGCCCTTGGTCTTCTCCCAGGACAGGTTTGTCAGTCACTTTCTCTTGAAACATTATCTTTAGTTCTCATGCAGCAGTGGATAAGTCTTCATTTATCAGCTTTAAACCAGATTCTCTAGGTGCACTTACCTACACTGCTGTAGACATGTTTGTTACCTCTCAAACACTATCTGTATGTCCTTATGAATCAAGAAATTGACCTGTGCATAGAGTTTACACACTGTCTCTGAACATCGCTGTCATCAGTCACACATCTGTTAAAAAGTGACCAAGGTATCTGATTTCTTTGCATGTCACAAGAGGTTGTCACACAGATCAAAGGCAGTGTAATGTAAAGGCAGTAATGTCTTAACATCTTTGCTTCAAACAACCATGACATTGCTCTTTTTAGAGTTAAATGTATCATCAGACTCTGTGCCATATGTAAGGCTCATAGTAATACATTGTTTCAATATACTTGAGAAAAATGGTTAAAAACAGATATAAATTTATTTTGAGATGTGTTAACAAGATCGTTAACTGTATAATACAATACTTTGGAGTGTCACAAGGGCGCACCAACAACGGGGTTAGGAATCCAAGGGGCAGAACTGCAGAATAAACCCTGCAGTCAAATGAAGCAGAAGATGAAGTCATCTATCTCTTGTATTCTTTTCTCAGGTTGGTGTGAAGTTTGTGAAATCACATGAAAACAGTACAAGTGTTGGGATGAAACTTCCGAAATGTATCTGTGTAAATGCACAGTTACAGAAACACTGTAGCTAATTTATGCTAAGCTAGCGGAGGTTTGCAAGCTAGCACCGTGGAGAGAAAGCGCGGGTGTACTTTTAGTTACATGTGTCTTTACCATTGATTTATTGTAGATTTATGTACATGTAGTGAATCTTAAAGCACCTAATGTACAAGTTACGCACATATTAATTTAAGGTTCATGTGCAAGTGTAATTACCACTAGAGTCACGTGCTGATCCGCCATTTTGCAGTTGTGTTAATGTGTTAATAGACAAAGTGTTATATGTTGTTTTGGTTTATTGAAAGTGTTTAAATTTGATAAAATTTGTTAAAACTAAGCTATATGTTAAAGTACAAGCAAAATGAATAGTTGTATTTTGGAAAAATTTACAACTAATCCCAAAGATCAAAAAGTTTTTGACATCAAAACTGCAAGCGTCAAGACCAGCTTGTCTAAGACTTGGTCAGAGTTCACTCGGCCGTCACAGACAGGTCAGACACGACACAGATCACATCCACTCTTCACTGATCCTGGTGACAACACTGTGCTCACTGTTGGGCTGTTTAGTCTTTTGTGTAGACTCAGGCGTCTGGTCTTACAGGAGAAGAAAGAGTTTTTAATAGTTATTTTTACTATGTTAGTCAGCACATTAACGTCTTATAGTTTTTGTGTGCAGGGTTTAATGACTTGGTCACAGAATGGCTGGGATCAGGAGATTATGGTGTGGTCTGTAGAGGGCTTCGCAAAGAGGACCATTACCCTGTAAGTCTTCTAAACTTTGTTGATTCACAGTTCCTTTTATGAGCAGTGAAGTTTATGCTGCGTCACTTGGTCAGTCAAAAACACTAGCACAGTACATATATTATTATAAACATATTGTGTTTGTCGTATGTATTTAAAACATTGTTAATATAATGTGTATATTGTTTATATTATTATCATATATTGATTGTTTGATCTTTCTCGTGACTAGAGTGTACTCCAGAGTATCCATGTGTCGGCTTGAGTCCCTACTACAACTTTCAAAACTTTGGCAGTGCCCTCCTGACGCTCTACATACTGTGCACAGGAGACAACTGGAGCGGCATTTTGATGGTAGACAAACTCAAGAACAAGCCCACATCCACAACACAAAAGAAAATTCTAGCACACAATCATAGCTTTGCCTGTGCACTGGCTCTAAAACATGTATTCCTAACGACTGTTATTGCTCCATCAATGTACATAGTGCAGCTGTAAACATTTATAGCAGTTATTCCTTATCTGCATTCTCCACCAGGGGCATCCAGCATGTTTTTGATGTTAGTGGGGCTTTAGTGAGTACCCAAAGAAAACCCACCCGAGCAAGTGGATGTTTTTAGAAAATGACTGTGGCAGAAGTGGGGCTTAGTGGCTCAGTGGTAGGCGGTTGTCCCTGGTGGTTCGATTCCGCTCTCTTCACAGTTTATACCAGAGGTGGGGACAAGTCACACATGGTCAAGTCCAAGCAAGTCTCAAGTCTTAACCATCAAGTCTCGAGTCAAGTCTCAAGTCACAGTTCAGATAAATCAAGCAAGTCAAGTCAAGTCATGGGTTCACCTAAGCAAGTCAAGTCGAGTCCTGATAAGTTTCAAGTCAATTCAAGTCAATTCAAGTCAAGTACTAAAATAAAAAGAGGTAATTTTTTCCAATACAAATTTATTTTTGCACAGAAATGATGAATTTGTAAACATCTGTGCTACATTAATATCTGAAAATAAAATAAATTGTTATTTACACAAAACATTTAGAGTCTAAGATGTATAATCCAATCTGTCTAATTCAGTTTAATTGAAACAGTCTAAAATTTGTTGCATTTACAAAATAAGATTTGCCAAGACAATGGGACTAAGTTGTGAACGATGGGGCCTCATAATAATCCCCATGACTGAACACACGCTCAACAGGTGCACTTGAAGCAGGCACAGCTAATACCCTCATTGCAATTTGGAAAAGTGAAGGCATTTTCTCCTTGTTCATTCCCCAAAACAAAAGGCAGTTCTGGCCATCACAATTGTCAGGTAATGGTTGAGCTGGGCAGCAGGGCTGAAATGAGTAGATTTCTTTTGCTTTTTGTGGTATAAGAACAGCCCAGTTTCATCCTTTGATTTGCTCCATGATCTGTCTGTTTTTATATTGACGCTCTGCCTCCTGGAGAATCAGATCTAAAACACAAAAATGTAAAATACAAATAAGCATACACAAAATTCTAGAGTTGCATGATTCTGGATACATTAAGCATCATATTTTTTTCCTAAATAGACAATAAAAAATAAGTTTTATGTCATTTAATAAATGTTCTGACAAAATGTTAATTGATGTAGTCTATTAAAATATATTTAATTTAAAAGATTTTTAAGCAGTCAGAAACTTAATAAATGATTTAAGGTCTCATTTTAATTCATACATATTACAAATTAACTGCTCTCTCTGGGCCAGCAGTAGTGCCAATGCAATTTTTTTTGTTTGCTGTGATCGTACATTGAACATTGTCATTTAGGAATAAGATTACTTTGGTGTTTAAATCAAGACTGCAAACTTTTAATGGTTTATTCAATAAACCATTAAACGTTTAGTCTTGATAAACAATAAACTTTATTGTGCAGCACTTCCAATTTCTGAAATAAATAAATAAAATACTACTAATAATGTAGTATTTACAAGTATGGGTCTAATTCTAAAATTAGCCTATTACTTACTTTTTACTTCCATGGTCAACTGCTCCTTCAGCTTGTCATCAACCAATACATCATGCTCTATCCACATAACCCCAAAGGCTGGATCAAGAACAGCTGCTTTGACATAAACAGGATCAGAGAATGGCAGGATTCCTTCATTGGGATCTGTATGAGACATTTTACATTGACAAAGATGCCTTTGAATCTTCTCTGCAGTGATCTTTGAAGACTGTGGATTAGGTTGACCAAGTATTGTGTTCCTTCTTTCTGGTTTTCCAAGTGATTGTTGAGAGAGAGAACACATGGAATCACAGCACTTATGGTTACAACTTTCTCTCCTGAGTGAGATCAGTGGCATCAGCAAAGGGCTTCAGAATGCTGACCAGTTCTTTAATCTGAGCCCACTCTCTTAGAGTGAAAATAGTCTCTCTGTGCCCTCTAACGTCCAAGACCTTGCACAAAGTTTGGTAGTCACAGCTAAGCAAGGACTTCAGCTGTCGGAAAGTTGAATTCCATCGAGTAACAACAGAAGCAGGGACTCCACGTTGGCCAAATTCTTTCTCAAATTCCTCCTTAAAAGAAGTACTTGTGTGGAGCAGAGAATCCTGATGCGCTTTAGCCAGAGCCGAACTAACAGCCCTGGTCTCTTTAAGACCATCACCAACAACCAATTGTAGTGTGTGTGCAAAGCACTGTAGTCTATGCTGACTTTTGGAGGTCAAGGTCTCATTCAGCTTCTCCTCTTCATCCACTGGAAGGGCATTCCGAAGTTCTGCATCATCCAGGCAGTCATCATCCTCATCTGCTTCAGCTGAACTGGGAAAACATGTGGTGAATGCCTTCTTCATATTTGGTGCATTGTCACAAATTATATGATCAATCTTTTGTTTGATTTTATACTGATCACATATTTGTTCAAATTCTTCACAAATTCTCTCTCCTGTATGTGACCCCTTGAACCGGTTGCAAGCTAGTAGATGAGATTTCAACGTAATCTGCTGCAGTGTTCATCCAGTGAGCGGTGACACCAAGGTAGCCTCTCATTCTTCTGTCTGACCAAATGTCCACTGTGACAGACAGATTTTCAACTGTGGCCATTTCACTTATTAGTTTTGATTGTCTCTCAGACACCACAGTGTCAAGTCTTGAGGTGATGGTTCTGCGGCTCACTGCAGTATATTTTGTGTCCATAATGGAGAGAAAGTGAATGAAGTGCCTGTTGTCAGTGATAGACAGGGGCATGTTGCAATTAATGATCAGATCAGATATTATTGCTTCTGTAATGGCCTTTTGACGAGGATGGTTGACTGGATATGTAGTAGACTGGGGCACAATGAACTGTGACATGCATGGCTGCTGTAGATCGCTGCAGTGTATCTTGGATTTGAGATATTCATCATATCTGCATGGATTAAAAAAAATTAGGGAAAACTGTGAACATTAACTGTACACATTAAAACAAAAAATAAATATATATATATTTTTGTATGCGCAAACATTCTTTATTTTTTTTAAATACTGCAATTTAAGGAAAATATAAATTAATTTAAAAATGATAATTTACTGATTCGTATACGTATTCACATAAAGTTTGGTTCCAGCATTCACACAGTTTCATATGTTTTTACAGAAATGTAAATACTTTTATGCAAGTTACTGTTAGAATGTAAAACTCTTTTTCTTTTAATGTCTTGTCTTTAGGCGCAAGGGTTTATTTTTAAAAATACAGATTTCTGAGATCTGTGTGATTTGAAAATGATAAGAAATAGAGTACTTCTCTAAACTAGAAAAATGTCAGGTATGACCCAAAATATATGAATGAAATAAGTGTATGCATCTATTGGCATACCATGGCATTATATATTGCAGTTATGTTATTTACAGTACATACAGACTAATTAAAATGTTATAATATATTTTTCTTTTTTCTGTCTTTTTCTGAAATTGAATTATTAATAACAGTAACTTGTAAAGCAAAATTAGTAAACTACAGTACAACAACAACTTCTATTACACCATAACTAGTAAAACGTATGAAAATAGATCTGAGAAATAAAAACATGTACTGTAGGTGTTTGGTTGAAGTAGCTTTATCTGTTTTTATCCAAATGGCATAGTTGTAGATGTGCTGTGCCTCTAATGAGGCACAGCACATCTACAACTATGCCATGCCACATACACTTTTATTAGTATCACTGCGTTGATCTGCGCATTCGCGCTGACTCGGTTTAGCCCATTCTCTCCTCGACTGGGTAAAGTTTCAAAATGAACAACACGTATTTGTCCCAAACAGCTGTCAATAGAGACCGCATTATTCACAAACTCCTTGTCACTATCGCGCCAGAGTCAGCCATTACTAAAGCCAAAGCTTCATCACAGGTGTTTTTATTTGTCATTTTAGCGTTTACAAGCTCGAGTGTAGAGAATGAGGCTTCTATTGCGCCGGTCCTGACAGTCCCACTGAGACCATAAGTTAGATTGTGAATACTCTGACACGCGAGTTTGAAGTCTTCTACAAATGTTTTAATGGCAACACACATGGTAATAGTAGACTAGCCACAAACTAAAGGATGTCTGGCATCTGGTGGAAGGGAGTGGAAGCATAATTTAGCACATAAACCGGAAGTAGCGGCTGTTTTTTCCAGTTAAGTTGCAATTTTGCGACTTTGGCGCTAAGAGGGTTAAGCATAAGGGCTAATAATAACCTTATAAATTAATTATTGTGACTGATAAACTGCCTAATATGTAATTGTGCTGTAATTATTTCTTGTCTGTACCAAAAAAAGAAACTCTGTAGGTGCTAGTGATAAGGTGCTAGCCTCCATGTTAGCCTGTCCAGTATGGTATAAGCCTTTTAGTTTCCACACACAGTCCACAGACACTTTTAATACAGACATTATAGACTACATGTAATAAATTCATAATGTCTATCAACATTATTATTCAGGCTCGTTACTGTTATAGCCAAATTACCCAATAACGTTAATTATGAGGCGTATCAGTAATGATAATGCTCTAGTTGCTTTCTAGTAAGAAAAAATATGCCGAATTATAAAAGCTAAATTCATTACATTAGTAATCGTTATAGATCTAAGTGAAACTAACTAGAAAGAGATGCATTTCTTACCGTTCCTTGTGGTTCTTGAAATGTCGAATGAAATTTGACGTTGTGGTTGTGGTGTCGGATATTCTGGAGTTGCATATTTTGCATCTGGCAAATCTTTTTATTGTCACGGTCCAGTCCAAAGTCCTTGTAGCCAAACAAGACTATTTGTGGAGCTCGACCAACATTACTAGCGTCTTCCATGTTTGGCGGTTTGAATTGTGCAGCGTCAAAGGCACAGACACTGATTAGTGGCGCTGACGTCACAATAATTATATTTTTAATACATTTTATTGCTGTTTGTTTTTTATAGGTTCAAGTCATTGTCGAGTCTTCCACTTCAAGTCAAGTCAAGTCTCAAGTAACTTTTTCTCAAGTCAAAGTCAAGTCAAGTCATTTTCATACTTTAATCAAGCAAGTCGCAAGTCCCGAAAATTGTGACTCGAGTCAGACTCGAGTCAAGTCATGTGACTCGAGTCCCCCACCTCTGGTTTATACTGTCGTTGTGTCCTTGGGAAAGACACTCCTTGCCTCCAGTGGTGTTCCAGCTGTAACACTGGTGAATTGAAGCTTAATGTAAGTCGCTTTGGATAAAAACATCAGCTAAATAAATAGTAAGTAACGTTCCACAATAGTTTGCAGTTGTGTAAGTTTTCTAATCAAAGTTATCAGTTCAACAACATAAACATTGCAAAAACAGCTTGAAGTGTAATGATGTCATGGTATTCCACGTGCCAAGAAATGTATGGCCCTGTCCCCTCCGAGTGGTACATGTGTGAAGGGTGCCCCAATGCTGCAGTAACGCTCTCTATCAGACTCCATTGAACCTTTTATTCACACTTCCTCAAGTCTGCATCAGACCTGACTTTGCTGAAAAATATTATAATCTCTTTTGCTGTGACGTTTTGAACAGATGGGGCTTTTGTTTCTGAGCCATGAAATGCACAGAGCAACAATAAGTAACTGGCAAAAATGGAAAACATTAAAAACATATTAAGCTGATGTATAGCCTGTTCTCAGTCAGTTGATGGCCTATCATTCAACGAAATAATAGGATGCAACAAAACACAAAAATCCAATCACTGAATTTTTTTAATTTATTGATTATATGTGGCTAAATGTTTGCTGATTTACTGTAACTGTATTTCCACAGCAGTGCCAGCCATGATGTTGCCTGAGAACAAGCCATACTTTTGTTTTAATTAGAGAGCCATTACTAGTTACTACTTTGTTATTACATTTATTAATCTACAATATTTTTAATTTTACCGGGATTTTTGATGTCTAAGTTTTTCATTGATTTGTTAAAGGATAATAAAACACATTGTTGAGTGAGAGATCAAAATACAATCACTCTGAAAGACAGTCATTATAATGTGTGGCAGTTCTTAAAGGAATGTTAAGGTTGCTTCCTCTTTTCCTCTTGTATTTTTGTTCGACCAGATTCTGGATTACTCTTTCTTCAGCTTCTTTGTGATTGAAACCAGTATGAATGTGTTGGCTCACGGAGTCTTTGGTCATAAACAGAGTTATCTGTGAAACAAGTGGAACTGTTTCGATGCGGTGCTGCGTGTCTTTCGTTTGCTGCGTCTAGTGCGCCTCATTAAGTCCCATCCTAACCTGAGGAAACTAATTCTAGTTCTAATAAAGTCCATGAAAGATGCCATTCCACTCTGGTCCCTGTTGCTGCTTTTCATTTTTGTTTTCAGGCAAGTACTTCTCAGAATAGAGATAGAGGTTCTACGAGTGCAGGTTTACTGACTATGTCTCTGTTATTCAAGTCTACTGGGGATGCACTGCTTTGGATCGAAATTCATCTTTGCCACAGAAGATGTGCATAAACGGATAAACTTTGACTCCATCCTGTGGTCGATGCTCACTGTGTTTCAGGTGAGCCTGGTCTGCTTTGTAACCCAATATTTACTAAATATATATATATTAATCTACAATATTTTTAATTCTACCGTGATTTTTGATGTCTAAGTTTTTCATTGATTTGTTAAAGGATACTTTGAGGAAGTGTTGACCAGGTGACATAAACTGTGCAACCTACTTGTCCTGGCTGGCCCCTGTGCATTATTACTTTAGTAATAATAGCCCAGTTTGTTCTGGTGAACCTTATTGTGGCCGCCATTATACAGGCCCAAGAGGAGAGTAGGGATGTAAGTACAAAGCACACATCACATCTACAAGTCAAATGTTTTTATTATTATTATGTTGTATTGTGGTTTAAAAGGTCACAAAAATAACAAGGGACTTGTTTTAAGCTCTGAGTGTAGTCCTCAGTCAGTCTCAAACGTGTACTTCAGGGTCATATTATAGAGAGGATAGAGTTTTAAAGATCCAGCTTGTTTTGTTGAAAATTCAATTATAACGTGCATAACTAGCCTGTCTTTTATTGGAACAGGAGGTGTATCAGAGGCAGCACGTTGACTAGGAGCCACCAGAATGACTAGAATCAATTATTAATGTCATTAATTCATTCATTTATTCATTAATTCGTTTATTCATCCATTTATTCATTCATTCATTTTAATAAGTTGATTATAAATTATTTTGTACATATGTTTATGTTTGTAAATATGAATAATTAAATAATTACTATAATAATAATCTCTGATCTCTAATTTTCTTCTTTAACACTGTGTTACTTTTAACCACACACCACCTACAGAGCCTAAAAATCATAAATTTTAAATTTTTCAGTTTATTACATTCTTTTTGATGATTTACATCAAACAAGGAAACTAGCCGCTCTTCTAAAGACAAAGTGCATCTGGTGGGTCAGATACCTTTGACCCGACCTGCCCCATACTGCTCCAGTGGAAACGAGGCTCATGTAACTGAGTTGGAGGGATGTCCAACTCATTTTAGTTCAGGGACCACAGTCTGAGGAAAAGAGAGAGCAGCAAGTGGACGTCTGAGATCAGTGAGCTGCAGGACAGAACAACACAAGGACTCCTTCTTTCTGACTGCCATAAGACTCTACCATTAGTCAGTCTGTGGAAGATGAAGAATTCTGCCTTAACTCATTTGAAGAGCCCTAACAACTGAATTTCCATTAAATAAAGGGGAATTAAAGGGGTTTGTTACGTAGGCTGACTGGGAAGTGGCTGGACGTTTGTGAATTAAAAGTAATAATGAGCAGAAAACAGAAGCTTCTTTTTCTAATAAATATCAAAGTGCACAATGTGCAAAAAGTGCAATAGAGGCTGGTGGAGTTCAGTCCTCTCCAGCAGCAGAACAAAAATGTTTATAACATCTGCTCAAATAACTGGGTAAAAACATTAAAACCCTTAAAAGTTATTAACAATAACTATGTTAGAATTCTCTTTGAAATAAGCCTAAACCATAGACCATATGTAAAAACAAATACGATTTACAAACCCTAAAAACCAAAGACTTGTACTCACTGAAACCCCTAAACCATTCAACAACCCACTTTGTTTTCCCTCACATTCCCCTGCCTTGGTCTGACCCGGAACCTTTTTAGTGTGTTTGTTTCTCTGGGGGTCTTTTTTTGGCCAGAAACCTGGACATATAACTAAAAGCACATTTAAAACACACTTATACTACACTTCAACACTTAAAACCAAACATACCATTGCATTTTTCTCGAAGTTCTATTTGTTTCTGCTCACAGACCAGCAGCCATCAATCCAAACCAGATATGCAGGTGACATTAACAATAACTTATTTATACAAAAGTGAGACTCTGACTCTCAGAGGGGAACAGTGAAAGAAAACTCAGCTGGTGTCAGTCTCAGATGGAGGTGTGTACTCCTGCAGAGGATGGGATATATCCTCACATCTGAAAGTAACACTGTCACTGTTTTAGAAACTGGTGAATATAGTTATGTTTTTATATGTAGATCTAAATAAAAGTGTTTGTGTTGAATTAAATTAAAAATAATTTATTAAAGTTGGATTTTTAAAAAAGGTATAAAGATATACGGTATTATCTCATATTATGTTAGGATGATATATTTGTTATTTTTAAAAGTACCCACAGTGTCTCCCAACTGGTCTGAGATCTTCTCTGGAGAGAGGCTCACTCTCAGGTGAGATTGAGGACAGAGGAAACACTGAGTGGACGTATCAGTGGAGCAGGATCGGTTCAGTCCTACATCAAACAACAAGAGAATATACAATCTCCAGAGTTACTGAGTCTGACAGTGGACACTACAGATGTAGAGGAGAAAGAGCTCCAGATCTCACAACACTGTGGAGCAGAGAGACCAGACTGGACGTACTGAGTGAGTATGGACAACGTTTTTGTTCAAAATAAATTGTAAAATCCTTTATGTAATTTAACAAATGAAATCTAATGAGTGTTCAAACAGGTAAACTCCAGCCTGTCCTGTCTGTGTCTTCGTCATGGCTGACTCCTGGAGTCTCTGTCTCTCTGAGCTGTGGTGTTAAACAGCCGCCTCTGCAGGATGGACCTTTTACTGGTACAAGGCTGTTCCTCATTCATCAGACTCTTACAGATATGAGCTGCTCCCAGGTCACAGTAATGGGACTGAACAGGACTCCTTCAGCGTTCAGCACCAGACCAACACAGCAGGGTTTGTGTGTAGAGCAGGACGAGGACGTCCACTGTTTTACTCTGAATACAGTCAGCCCAAGTTTGTCTGGACTAAAGGTAGGATGTTTATTTATTGCTAATCATTCAGAGATATTTAGAAACTGTAAGTGTTTATGTTATTTTCATTCTTCATTATTTATGCACTTGTTGTTTTGCAGATGTTGAGTCCCCAGTGTCTCTCACAGTGAGTCCTGACAGATCACAGCACTTTTTGGTGTGAGTCTGGATCAGGAGAACTGAGCAATGCCCTCAACATCACTTTTCACAGTAGGTTTTTCATTTCATTTTTCATATAATAGATTACTACACCATCATATTATTTTTATTGCTGTGATAATGTAATAGTACAAGTCTGACTTTTCACAGGTGATATTGTCCTTGTGAGTCCTGTTCATCCTGTGACTGAGGGACGACCTGTTTCTCTCAGCTGTAAACTGAAAACATCTACTGCTCTTTCTTCTGTCCTTTTCTATAAAAATGGAAAACTAATCCAAAATGGACCCTAAACTGAGTTCAACATCTCTGCAGTGTCCAAGTCTGACCAGGGTTTTTATAAATGTGAGGCACAAGAACAAGGCCAAAGATCTCCACGGATCTGGACTTCTCCAGAGAGTTGGATCTCAGTCAAATGTGAGTAATATTAATATTTACAGTCTAATGGTAAAACACTGGATGAGACACTGCTTTATGAAGATACAACACCTCAGACTTTTATTTGTTTTGGTGGTTTTAATTGTCCAGGAATGATCCAGTGCTATGGATGGTAACTGGTCAAAAACACAAACTCTGATGTTTTTGATGAGCCTGATGCTAACAGACTTACATTTATTACAGCTGTGTCCAATGGAAACAGTTTTATTGAGCGGCAGCGTTTGTGGAACAGTGGTAATAATTGTGCTGCTGATGATTCTGCTTCACTTTGCAAAAGGTGAGACTAAATAAAACCAATTTTTCACTACTTTATTTTTGTTCAGTCTGTAATATATTTGTGAGCTTTTATTTTCTTTCTTCTTCTCGAGTCATGCTCCATCAAGTTGGTTCAGTCCCGTTTGTAACATTATAATCATACATCACGTCTTCTTTCTTGTATTGATCCATGTTTAATAACTATTGAGCCACCGCAGTGGCTCAATGCAGTTGTCCTATAACCAGAAGGTTGGCGGTTCAAATCCCGCTCTGCCCTGTTCATGCTGTTATTGTGTTCTTGGGCAGGACAGTTAACCCACCTTACCTGCAGTGAATGGCAGCCCCTCTCTGTCTGCCCCAGGAGTGAATGGGGAGAGTGGAAACAAGATGTAAAGCGATTTGGGTGCCCGAGAAGGGTGCTATATAAATGCATGCCATTTACTATATTGCATTAGTTGTTTTCCAAATTATTGTAATTTATTGTAGATGGCATGCCGCCTTATATTTTCCAGTTTTCAGCTCAGTAACCTCAGTTTTGCATATTAAGATTAATCATATTAATCATATTCATCATATTCATCATATTCATCATATTAAGCCTTAATTTAAACCCCATTTTGATGTTATATTTCTAGCTAGTCTGTTAACATGAATATTGCAAGCCTCCAAGCACAGGCGTCAGACACAAACGTGTCTTTTAATGTAGGGGCTTGGTCTCCAAGTGGCGAAGCAGTTTTGAAAACTTCATTGCTTCATTAGAAACCTGTTCAAACCCATTTAAACCTGTTCAAATCCATCTAAAACCATTCATTTTTATTCATTTGTTTCAGTCGTTTTAGATGGATTTGAACAGGTTTATCTTATGGGGCTAATGAACTGGTACCAGTTCCATGCCGCGCCCTACATCTTAAACCCATTCAAATCCAACTAAAGCCTGTTCAAATCCAACTAAATCTTGTTCAAATCCACTTAAAACCTGTTCATATCCATCTAAATATAGTATTGAGGAAATACTGAAGTGATTTAGAAACGCACATCAGAAGCTAAGCTACATTTAGGAAATACCATCCCTTTCGTGCCCATAAGCGTTATGGGGGCAGCCAAGAAGAGAGACATCTAGTGAAGCTGCAGAGAAAGCTTTGGATTTATTAGCTTTGAATCAAGAGGTCTGATCCATGGGTAGCTTCTGGTGCGCAAATCGGGGCCTTATTACCCCTGGCTGGGTCGCCTGGGCGAAGGTGTCTGATGAGAACCGAAAACACCTGATGATGCGCACCAGTGCATCCAGGAGATGTTTCTTAGATCGGTGCAGAATTCGTAGACATACAATTATACTGTATTTTTGGGTTTAATCATTTCCTATGGCAGTGACAAAGAGAATGCCAACCAAGATGACCGACTGCTATAAAACCACGTTACTTGTCATAAATCAATTTAACTGTGTGTTTTAAATGAAAGCAGCAGGATCATTTGGACAAGTCTCTACCCACAGCATTGCAGTGTATGTTTATTGAAACATTGGAATAATAAATTATACTGGCTACTGTCCAGACTAACAAATTCAAATTTCAAAATGTATAACTTTTCATTTAGCATCTGCTCAGGCATTTTTAGGAAAATAAAACACATTGTTGAGTGAGAGATCAAAATACAATCACTCTGAAAGACAGTCATTTTAATGTGTGGCAGTTCTTCAAGGAATGTTAAGGTGAATGTGTTGGCTCACGGTGTCTTCCGTCATGAACACAGTTATCTGAAACAAGTGGAACTGTTTTGATGCCTTCATTATTGCTGTTGAGTGAGTATCCAACAAATAAACACATATACAACAACGCTGCTTTGTGATCAACCACTTTTGCACTTATGTTATTAATGATATTTTGTCTGTGTTGTCCTTTAAGGCTGCTGGGATATGTTTTGAGTTTTCCGGATTGACCTCTTCTGGTTGTTAGATTCTCTGAGGCCACTGCGCCTGATAAGAAGGATAACATGTAAGTCTTTTTTCCAAACCACAAACATAGTAAAAAAAACACTGAAATAAAATTGAGACAACAAGTGCAGTTCAAATCAATTATCTAACCTGTTTGAGCAGGCCTGCGGAGAACTGTGGAGACCATTTTAGAAACCCTGCCCATGTTCTCTAATGTCCTTCTGCTCTTCAACCTGCTCATCATCGTCTTCGCATTGCAGCAGTGCAGCTGTGGAAGGGACAGCTACGCAACCGCTGCTTTCTCGGAGCTGATGTAACGTAAGTTTAAAAGTATAGTCTAGGGCTTTTTCCTCCCTTGAAAGTCCACCATCTCCATCACGTTGCAACTTTCTAAGTAGCTCGCCAAAGACTTAAGGAATCCTACATAAACTTGATCTGTCACTCAGCAAACCAACATACCTTTATATCCAATCTGGGCACAAATGTTTGATTTGGTCATTCAAAGTCTGAAAGATAAATGGAATACTAACAATGTTGCATTTCCAGCAGTCTTTTGTGATATGGATATAGAGAGTTGCAGCGTCAACACATGTTAAATATATATTATGCAACTGGACCTATAAGCATTGAGCAATGGCTTTAGTCTCACATTTGGCTGTTGCTTTCTAAAAGTATTGCTAGACTTCTGTATTTATCAGATGATTGGTTTTGTCTTCATTGTCTACAGACAAAAAGTATTAAAGTGTGTATGTCTCTATGTCTCTCCTCAGACAGTACAACAGGACCATGCATCCTTTCTACTCTGACCCTAACAACTCACCCTTCATCTGTTCACCATTTGACAACGATGGTCAGCATTGCAGTAACGTACCATCTACAGTCAAAAACAACACCCAGTGCATGGTTTTACCTGAGAGTCAGGCCCTGGCTTCGTTTAATGACTCTCACGACTGTGTGAACTGGAACAGTTTCTACAGAGAGTGTCAACGTGGACGAGAACCCTTATGAAGGAATCATTAACTT
>JALDNG010003898.1:0-21439 GCA_024349245.1 Neodontobutis hainanensis
TATACAGTTTGTTCTAATGCTCGTCTACAGTCTGAACTACTGCTCTTCTACAGTCTGTTCTAAAGCATGTCTAGAGTGTTTTCTAATACTCATATACAGTCTGTTCTAATGCTCGTCACAATCTGTTAAACTGCACCTCTAGAGTCTGTTCTAAAGCATGTCTACAGTGTTTTCTAATACTCATATACAGTCTGTTCTAATGCTCATGTACAGTCTGTAGTACTGCACCTAGTCTATTCTTCTGCACATTGTCAGTCTGTTTTACTGGATGTTTACAGTCATTTCTAATGCAAGTCTACAGTCTGTACTTCTGCTCTACTGCAGTCTGTTCTACTGCACCTCTACAGTCTGTTTTACTGCTCATATACAGTCTGTTCTAATGCACATCTACAGTCTGTTCTAATGAATGTCTACATTTTGTACTACTGCTCACCTACAGTCTGTTCTTCTGCACGTCTACAGTCTGTTCTGATAAACTTCTACAGTCTGTTCTACT
The DNA here is from genome assembly GCA_024349245.1 of Neodontobutis hainanensis. NCBI lineage: Eukaryota > Metazoa > Chordata > Actinopteri > Gobiiformes > Odontobutidae > Neodontobutis > Neodontobutis hainanensis. The sequence goes on from JALDNG010003898.1 coordinate 497, forward strand.
GCATATCTACAGTCTATACTACTGCACTTTCTAAAGTCTGTTCTAATGCACATCTACAGTCTGTTCTAATGCAAGTCTACAGTCTTTACTACTGCTCATCTACGGTCTGTTCTACTGCAGGTCTAAAATCTCTTCTAATAAATGTCTACAGTCTGTTCTACTGCACATCTACAGTCTGTAATACTGCACTTCTACAGACTGTTCTAATGCTCGTCTACAGTCTGTATTACTGCACCTCTACAGTCTGTTCCAAAGCATGTCTAGAGTGTTTTCTTATACTCAAATACAGTCTGTTCTAATGCTCGTCTACAGTCTGTTAAACTGCACCTCTACAGTCTGTTCTAAAGCATGTCTATAGTGTTTTCTAATTCAAATATACAGTTTGTTCTAATGCTTGTCTACAGTCTGAACTACTGCTCTTCTACAGTCTGTTCTAAAGCATGTCTAGAGTGTTTTCTAATACTCATATACAGTCTGTTCTAATGCTCGTCCACAATCTGTTAAACTGCACCTCTACAGTCTGTTCTAAAGCATGTCTACAGTTTTCTAATACTCATAAAGTCTGTTCTAATGCTCGTCTACAGTCTCTACTAACGGACATTTAAATTCTATTCTTCTGCAGCATCATTAGTCTGTTTTACTGGACATCTACAGTCTGTTCTATACACGTATATAGTCTCTTCAAATACTCGTCCACAGTCTGTTCTAATGCAGTCTGTACTACTGCACATTTATAGTCTGTTCTATTGCTCGAAAACAGTCTGTTCTAATGCCCAATAAAAGTCTTTACTACTCCACCTCTACAGTTTGTTCTACTTCTCCTCTACAGTCTGTTCTACTGCAGGTCTACAGTCTGTTCTAATGCCAGTCTAGAGTCTGTACTACTGCTGCTCTACAGTCTGTTCTACTGCAAGTCTACATTCTGTTCTACGACACATCTACAGTCTGTTCTAATGCACATCTACAGTCTGTTCAACTGCAAGTCCACTGTCTCTTCTACTGCTCTTCTACAGTCTGTTCTACTGCACGACTCTAGTTGGTTTTATTAAAGGTCTACAGTCTCTTCTAATGCACATCTACAGTCTGTTCTAATGCACATCTACAGTCTGTTCTACTGGACGTCTACAGTCAGTTCTAAAGCCAATCTAGAATCTGTACTACTGCTGCTCTGAAGTCTGTTTAACTGCAAGTCTACAGTCTGTTCAACTGCACTTCTACAGTCTGTTCTAATGCCATTTTACAGTCTGTACCTCTGCTCTACTGCAGTCTGTTCTATTGCACTTCTACAGTCTTTTTACTGCACATCTACAGTCTGTTCTAATGCACATCTACAGTCTGTTCTAATGCAAGTCTACAGTCTTTACTACTGCTCATCTACGGTCTGTTCTACTGCAGGTCTAAAATCTCTTCTAATAAATGTCTACAGTCTGTTCTACTGCACATCTACAGTGTGTAATACTGCACTTCTACAGACTGTCCTAATGCTCGTCTACAGTCTGTATTACTGCACCTCTACAGTCAGTTCCAAAGCATGTCTAGAGTGTTTTCTTATACTCAAATACAGTCTGTTCTAATGCTCGTCTACAGTCTGTTAAACTGCACCTCTAGAGTCTGTTCTAAAGCATGTCTATAGTGTTTTCTAATTCAAATATACAGTTTGTTCTAATGCTTGTCTACAGTCTGAACTACTGCTCTTCTACAGTCTGTTCTAAAGCATGTCTAGAGTGTTTTCTAATACTCATATACAGTCTGTTCTAATGCTCGTCCACAATCTGTTAAACTGCACCTCTAGAGTCTGTTCTAAAGCATGTCTAGAGAGTTTTCTAATACTAATATAAAGTCTGTTCTAATGCTCGTCTACAGTCTCTACTAACGGACATTTAAATTCTATTCTTCTGCAGCATCATTAGTCTGTTTTACTGGACATCTACAGTCTGTTCTATACACGTATATAGTCTCTTCAAATACTCGTCCACAGTCTGTTCTAATGCAGTCTGTACTACTGCACATCTATAGTCTGTTCTATTGCTCGAATACAGTCTGTTCTAATGCCCAATAAAAGTCTTTACTACTCCACCTCTACAGTTTGTTCTACTTCCCCTCTACAGTCTGTTCTACTGCAGGTCTACAGTCTGTTCTAATGCCATTCTAGAGTTTGTACTACTGCTGCTCTACAGTCTGTTCTACTGCAAGTCTACATTCTGTTCTACTGCACATCTACAGTCTGTTCTAATGCACATCTACAGTCTGTTCAAATGCAAGTCCACTGTCTCTTCTACTGCTCTTCTACAGTCTGTTCTACTGCACGACTCTAGTCGGTTTTATTAAAGGTCTACAGTCTCTTCTACTGCACATCTACAGTCTGTTCTAATGCACATCTACAGTCTGTTCTACTGGACGTCTACAGTCAGTTCTAAAGCCAATCTAGAGTCTGTACTACTGCTGCTCTGAAGTCTGTTTAACTGCAAGTCTACAGTCTGTTCAACTGCACTTCTACAGTCTGTTCTAATGCCATTTTACAGTCTGTACCTCTGCTCTACTGCAGTCTGTTCTATTGCACTTCTACATTCTTTTTTACTGCACATCTACAGTCTGTTCTAATGCACATCTACAGTCTGTTCTAATGCAAGTCTACAGTCTTTACTACTGCTCATCTACGGTCTGTTCTACTGCAGGTCTAAAATCTCTTCTAATAAATGTCTACAGTCTGTTCTACTGCACATCTACAGTCTGTAATACTGCACTTCTACAGACTGTTCTAATGCTCGTCTACAGTCTGTATTACTGCACCTCTACAGTCTGTTCTAAAGCATGTCTAGAGTGTTTTCTAATACTCATATACAGTCTGTTCTAATGCTCGTCCACAATCTGTTAAACTGCACCTCTAGAGTCTGTTCTAAAGCATGTCTATAGTGTTTTCTAATTCAAATATACAGTTTGTTCTAATGCTTGTCTACAGTCTGAACTACTGCTCTTCTACAGTCTGTTCTAAAGCATGTCTAGAGTGTTTTCTAATACTCATATACAGTCTGTTCTAATGCTCGTCCACAATCTGTTAAACTGCACCTCTAGAGTCTGTTCTAAAGCATGTCTACAGTGTTTTCTAATACTCATATACAGTCTGTTCTAATGCTCATGTACAGTCTGTAGTACTGCACCTAGTCTATTCTTCTGCACATTGTCAGTCTGTTTTACTGGATGTTTACAGTCATTTCTAATGCAAGTCTACAGTCTGTACTTCTGCTCTACTGCAGTCTGTTCTACTGCACCTCTACAGTCTGTTTTACTGCTCATATACAGTCTGTTCTAATGCACATCTACAGTCTGTTCTAATGAATGTCTACATTTTGTACTACTGCTCACCTACAGTCTGTTCTTCTGCACGTCTACAGTCTGTTCTGATAAACTTCTACAGTCTGTTCTACTGCATATCTACAGTCTATACTACTGCACTTTTAAAGTCTGTTCTAATGCACATCTACAGTCTTTTCTAATGCAAGTCTAATGTTTGTACTTCTGCTCATCTACGGTCTGTTCTACTGCAGGTCTACAGTTAATGGATTGGATTTATATTGCGCTTTTCTCCCAAGGGACCAAGGGACTCAAAGCGCCCACAAGCCGTCCATTATTCATTCATACACAGTCACACACTGGTGATGGTAACTACAACTGTAGCCACAGATGCCCTGGGGCAGACTGACAGAGACGTGGCAGCCATTTTGACCCTAAGGCCTCTTTGACCATCACCACATACATTCACTGAACATTCTTAAACATTCATACGAGGCAAGGTGGGTTAAGTGTCTTGCCCAAGGACACAACGACAGAATGAATTGTGGGGAGAGCGGGAATCGAACACACTACCTTCCGGTTGAAAGACGACCGCTCTACCACTGAGCCACTGACGCCCTATACAGTCTGTTATAATGAACGTCTACAGTCTGTTCTACTGCACATCTACAGTCTGTACTACTGCACCTCTACAGTCTGTTCTAAAGCATGTCTAGAGAGTTTTCTAATACTAATATAAAGTCTGTTCTAATGCTCGTCTACAGTCTGAACTACTGCACCACTAAAGTCTATTCCTCTGAAGCATTGTCAGTCTGTTCTACTGCAAGTCTACAGTCTGTTCTAATGCCAGTCTAGAGTGTGTAGTACTGCGGCTCCACAGTCTGTTCTACTGCACATCTACAATCTCTTCTACTGCACATGTACAGTCTGTTCTAATGGTCGTCTACAGTCAGTTCTAATGCTCGTCTACAATCAGTTCTAAAGCCATTCTAGAGTCTGTACTACTGCTGCTATGAAGTCTGTTCAACTGCATGTCTACAATCTGTTCAACTGCACCACTACAGTCTGTTCTATTATCGTCTACAGTCTGTTCTACTGCACGACTATAGTCTCTTTTAATAAACGTCTACAGTCTCCTCTAATGCACATCTACAGTCTGTTCTACTGGATGTCTACAGTCTTTTCTAATAATTGTCTAGAGTCTGTTCTACTGCACGTCTACAGTCTCTTTTCATAATTGTCAACTTTCTGTACTACTGCACCTCTACAGTCTCTTCTACTGCACATCTACAGTTTGTTCTGATGGTCGTCTAGAGTCTGTACTAGTGGAACTCTACAGTCTGTTCTAAAACATTTTTACAGTCTTTACTAATACTCATGTACAGTCTGTTCTAATGCTCGTGTAAAGTCTCAACTATTGCCCTCTACAGTCTATTCTTCTGCACATCGTCAGTCTGTTCTACTGCACATCTACAGTTTGTTCTACTGCACATCTACAGTCTGTTCTAATGCAAGTCTACAGTCTGTTCTACTCTTTGTCTACTATAATCTGTTGTGATAATTGTCGACATTCTGTACTACTGCATCTCTATAATTTGTTCTACTTCACAACTACATTATGTTCTTATGCACGTGTATTGTCTGTTCTAATGCTCGTCCACAGTCTGCTCTAATGCAGGTCTTTAGTCTGCAAAACTGCACAAATACAGACTGTTCTACTGGACGTCTATTATCTGTTCTAATGCTCGTCTACAGTCTGTTCTATTGTACGTCTACAGTCTGTTCTAATGCACATCTACAGTCTGTTCTACTGGACGTTTACAGTCTTTTCTAATGCTCGTCTACAGTCAGTTCTAAAGCCAATCTAGAGTCTGTTTTACTGCTGCTGCTCTGAAGTCTGTTCAACTCCAAGTCTACAGTCTGTTCTAATGCCATTTTACAGTCTGTACCTCTGCTCTATTGAAGTCTGTTCTATTGCACTTCTACAGTCTTTTTTACTGCATATCTACAGTCTGTTCTACTGCACATCTACAGTCGGTTCTAATGCAAGTGTACAGTCTATACTACTGCTCATCTACAGTCTGTTCTACTGCACGTCTACAGTCTCTACTACTGCACTTCTAAAGTCTGTTTTAATGCACATCTACAGTCTCTTCTAATGCAAGTCTACAGTCTTTACTACTGCTCATCTACGGTCTGTTCTACTGCAGGTCTAAAATCTCTTCTAATAAATGTCTACAGTCTGTTCTACTGCACATCTACAGTCTGTAATACTGCACTTCTACAGACTGTTCTAATGCTCGTCTACAGTCTGTATTACTGCACCTCTACAGTCTGTTCCAAAGCATGTCTAGAGTGTTTTCTTATACTCAAATACAGTCTGTTCTAATGCTCGTCTACAGTCTGTTAAACTGCACCTCTACAGTCTGTTCTAAAGCATGTCTATAGTGTTTTCTAATTCAAATATACAGTTTGTTCTAATGCTCGTCTACAGTCTGAACTACTGCTCTTCTACAGTCTGTTCTAAAGCATGTCTAGAGTGTTTTCTAATACTCATATACAGTCTGTTCTAATGCTCGTCCACAATCTGTTAAACTGCACCTCTAGAGTCTGTTCTAAAGCATGTCTACAGTGTTTTCTAATACTCATATACAGTCTGTTCTAATGCTCATGTACAGTCTGTAGTACTGCACCTAGTCTATTCTTCTGCACATTGTCAGTCTGTTTTACTGGATGTTTACAGTCATTTCTAATGCAAGTCTACAGTCTGTACTTCTGCTCTACTGCAGTCTGTTCTACTGCACCTCTACAGTCTGTTTTACTGCTCATATACAGTCTGTTCTAATGCACATCTACAGTCTGTTCTAATGAATGTCTACATTTTGTACTACTGCTCACCTACAGTCTGTTCTTCTTCACGTCTACAGTCTGTTCTGATAAACTTCTACAGTCTGTTCTACTGCATATCTACAGTCTATACTACTGCACTTTTAAAGTCTGTTCTAATGCACATCTACAGTCTTTTCTAATGCAAGTCTAATGTTTGTACTACTGCTCATCTACGGTCTGTTCTACTGCAGGTCTACAGTTAATGGATTGGATTTATATTGCGCTTTTCTCCCAAGGGACCAAGGGACTCAAAGCGCCCACAAGCCGTCCATTATTCATTCATACACAGTCACACACTGGTGATGGTAACTACAACTGTAGCCACAGATGCCCTGGGGCAGACTGACAGAGACGTGGCAGCCATTTTGACCCTAAGGCCTCTTTGACCATCACCACATACATTCACTGAACATTCTTAAACATTCATACGAGGCAAGGTGGGTTAAGTGTCTTGCCCAAGGACACAACGACAGAATGAATTGTGGGGAGGCGGGAATCGAACACACTACCTTCCGGTTGAAAGACGACCGCTCTACCACTGAGCCACTGACGCCCTATACAGTCTGTTATAATGAACGCGTCTACAGTCTGTTCTACTGCACATCTACAGTCTGTACTACTGCACCTCTACAGTCTGTTCTAAAGCATGTCTAGAGAGTTTTCTAATACTAATATAAAGTCTGTTCTAATGCTCGTCTACAGTCTGAACTACTGCACCACTAAAGTCTATTCCTCTGAAGCATTGTCAGTCTGTTCTACTGCAAGTCTACAGTCTGTTCTAATGCCAGTCTAGAGTGTGTAGTACTGCGGCTCCACAGTCTGTTCTACTGCACATCTACAATCTCTTCTACTGCACATGTACAGTCTGTTCTAATGGTCGTCTACAGTCAGTTCTAATGCTCGTCTACAATCAGTTCTAAAGCCATTCTAGAGTCTGTACTACTGCTGCTATGAAGTCTGTTCAACTGCACGCCTACAATCTGTTCAACTGCACCACTACAGTCTGTTCTATTGTACGTCTACAGTCTGTTCTACTGCACGACTATAGTCTCTTTTAATAAACGTCTACAGTCTCCTCTAATGCACATCTACAGTCTGTTCTACTGGATGTCTACAGTCTTTTCTAATAATTGTCTAGAGTCTGTTCTACTGCACGCCTACAGTCTCTTTTCATAATTTGTTAACTTTCTGTACTACTGCACCTCTACAGTCTCTTCTACTGCACATCTACAGTTTGTTCTGATGGTCGTCTAGAGTCTGTACTAGTGGAACTCTACAGTCTGTTCTAAAACATGTCTACAGTCTTTACTAATACTCATGTACAGTCTGTTCTAATGCTCGTGTAAAGTCTCAACTATTGCCCTCTACAGTCTATTCTTCTGCACATCGTCAGTCTGTTCTACTGCACATCTACAGTTTGTTCTACTGCACATCTACAGTCTGTTCTAATGCAAGTCTACAGTCTGTTCTACTCTTTGTCTACTATAATCTGTTGTGATAATTGTCGACATTCTGTACTACTGCATCTCTATAATTTGTTCTACTTCACAACTACATTATGTTCTTATGCACGTCTATTGTCTGTTCTAATGCTCGTCCACAGTCTGCTCTAATGCAGGTCTTTAGTCTGCAAAACTGCACAAATACAGACTGTTCTACTGGACGTCTATTATCTGTTCTAATGCTCGTCTACAGTCTGTTCTATTGTACGTCTACAGTCTGTTCTAATGCACATCTACAGTCTGTTCTACTGGACGTTTACAGTCTTTTCTAATGCTCGTCTACAGTCAGTTATAAAGCCAATCTAGAGTCTGTTTTACTGCTGCTGCTCTGAAGTCTGTTCAACTCCAAGTCTACAGTCTGTTCTAATGCCATTTTACAGTCTGTACCTCTGCTCTATTGAAGTCTGTTCTATTGCACTTCTACAGTCTTTTTTGCTGCATATCTACAGTCTGTTCTGCACATTTACAGTCTGTACTACTGCACGTCTACAGTCTGTACTACTGCTCATCTACAGTCTGTTCTACTGCACGTCTACAGTCTCTACTACTGCACTTCTAAAGTCTGTTTTAATGCACATCTACAGTCTCTTCTAATGCAAGTCTACAGTCTTTACTACTGCTCATCTACGGTCTGTTCTACTGCAGGTCTAAAATCTCTTCTAATAAATGTCTACAGTCTGTTCTACTGCACATCTACAGTCTGTAATACTGCACTTCTACAGACTGTTCTAATGCTCGTCTACAGTCTGTATTACTGCACCTCTACAGTCTGTTCCAAAGCATGTCTAGAGTGTTTTCTTATACTCAAATACAGTCTGTTCTAATGCTCGTCTACAGTCTGTTAAACTGCACCTCTACAGTCTGTTCTAAAGCATGTCTATAGTGTTTTCTAATTCAAATATACAGTTTGTTCTAATGCTCGTCTACAGTCTGAACTACTGCTCTTCTACAGTCTGTTCTAAAGCATGTCTAGAGTGTTTTCTAATACTCATATACAGTCTGTTCTAATGCTCGTCCACAATCTGTTAAACTGCACCTCTAGAGTCTGTTCTAAAGCATGTCTACAGTGTTTTCTAATACTCATATACAGTCTGTTCTAATGCTCATGTACAGTCTGTAGTACTGCACCTAGTCTATTCTTCTGCACATTGTCAGTCTGTTTTACTGGATGTTTACAGTCATTTCTAATGCAAGTCTACAGTCTGTACTTCTGCTCTACTGCAGTCTGTTCTACTGCACCTCTACAGTCTGTTTTACTGCTCATATACAGTCTGTTCAACTGCAAGTCTACAGTCTGTTCAACTGCACCTCTACAGTCTCTTCTAATGCTCGTCTACAGTCTGTATTACTGCACCTCTACAGTCTGTTCTAAAGCATGTCTAGAGTGTTTTGTAATACTTATATACAGTCTGTTCTAATGCTCGTCTACAGTCTGTACTACTCCATCTCTACAGTCTATTCTTCTGCACATTGTCAGTCTGTTCTACTGGACGTTTACAGTCTTTTTTAATGCTCATCTACAGTCATTTCTAAAGCCAATCTAGTGTCTGTACTACTGCTGCTCTGAAGTCTGTTTAACTGCAAGTCTACAGTATGTTCAACTGCACCTCTACAGTCTGTTCTAATGCCAGTTCACAGTCTGTTCTATTGCTCTACTGCAGTCTGTTCTACTGCATGTCTACAGTCTGTTTTACTGCACATCTACAGTCTGTTCTAATGCACATCCACAGTCTGTTCCAATGCAAGTCTACAAGTTGTACTACTGCTCATGTACGGTCTGTTCTACTCCACGTCTACAATCTGTTTTAATAAACGTCTACAGTCTGTTCTGCACATTTACAGTCTGTACTACTGCACTTCTACAGTCTTTTTAATGCTCGTCTACAGTCTGTATTACTGCACCTCTACAGTCTGTTGTAAAGCATTTCTAGTAGTGTTTTCTAATACTCATATAGAGTCTGTTCTAATGCTCGTCTACAGTCTGAACTACTACATTTCTACAGTCTGTTCTAAAGCATGTCTACAGTGTTTTCTAATACTCATATACAGTCTGTTCTAATGCCTCGTCTACAGTCTGTACTACTGCACCTCTAAAGTCTATTCTTCTGCACATTGTCAGTCTGTTCTACTGGATGTTTACAGTCTGTTCTAATGCTTGCCTACAGTCTGTTCTACTGCACGTCTACAGTCTGTTCTACTGCATGTCTGCAGTCTGTTTTGATAAACGTCTACAGTCTTTTCTACTACACATCTACAGTCTCTACTACTGCACTTCTAAAGTCTGTTCTAATGCACATCTACAGTCTGTTCTAATGCTTGTCTTAATTCTGTACTACTGCACATCTACGGTCTGTTCTACTAGATGTCTACAGTCTGTTCTAATGCTCGTATACAGTCTGTTGTATTGTACGTCTACAGTCTTTTTAAATGCACATCTACAGTCTGTTCAACTGCACGTCTACACTCTTTTCAACTGCACCTCAACAGTCTCTTCTAATGCCAGTTTACAGTCTGTACCTCTGCTCGACTGCAGTCTGTTCTACCGCACGTCTACAGTCTCTTTTTCTGCATATCTACAGTCTGTTCTAATGCACATCTACAGTCTGTTCTAATGCAAGTCTATAATCTGTACTACTGCTCCTCTACAGTTTGTTCTACTGCACGTCTACAGTCTATTGTAAAAAACGTCTACAGTCTGTACTACTGCACATCTACAGTTTGTACTAAAGCATGTCTAGAGTGTTTTCTAATATTCATATAGAGTCTGTTCTAATGCTCATCTACAGCCTGGTCTACTGCACATCTACAGTTTGTTTTAATGCTCGTCTACAGTCTGTACTACTGCACCTCTACAGTCTCTTCTAAGGCATGTCTACAGTCTTTTCTAATAGTCATGTACAGGCTGTTCTAATCCTCCTGTAAAGTCTCAACTACTGCAACTCTTCAGTCTATTCTTCTGCACCTCGTCAGTCTGTTCTACTGCACATCTACAGTCTATTCTAATGGACATCTACTGTATGTTCTAATGAAAGTCTACAGTCTGTACAACTGCTCATCTACAGTCTGTTCTACTGCACGTGTACAGTCTGTTTTATTGCTAATCTACAGTCTGTTCTACTGCACGTTTACAGTCTGTTCTAATACAAGTCTACAGTCTCTACTACTGCTCATTTACAGTCTGTTCTACTACACATCTACAGTCTCTACTACTGCACTTCTAAAGTCTGTTCTAATGTACATCTACACTCTCTTCTAATGCTCGTCTACAGTCTGTACTACTGCATTTCTACAGTCTATTCTTCTGCACATTGTCAGTCTGTTCTACTGGATGTTTACAGTCTGTTCTAATGCTCGTCTACAGTCAGTTTTACAGTCTGTTCTAATGCAAGTCTATAGTCTGTTTTACTACTCATCTACGGTCTGTTCTTTTGCAGGTCTACAGTCTGTTCTAATAAACGTCTACAGTCTGTTCTAATGCAAGTCTACAGTCTGTATTACTGCTCATCTACAGTCTGTTCTAAAGCATGTCTATAGTGTTTTCTAATACTCATATACAGTCTGTTCTAATGCATGTCTACAGTCAGAAATACTGCACCTTTTACAATCTGTTCTAAAGCATGTGCAGAGTGTTTTCTAAAACTCATATAGAGTCTGTTCTAATACTCGTCTACAGTCTGAACTACTGCAGCTCTACAGTCTGTTCTAAAGCATGTCTAGAGTGTTTTCTAATACTCATATACAGTCTGTTCTAATGCTTGTCTACAGTCTGTACTACTGCATCTCTACAGTCTATTCTTCTGCACATTGTCAGTCTGTTCTACTGGATGTTTACAGTCTTTTCTAATTCTCATCTACAGTCTGTATTACTGCACCTCTACAGTCTGTTCTAAAGCATGTTTAGAGTGTTTTCTAATACTCATATACAGTCTGTTCTAATGTTCGTCTACAGTCGGAACTACTGCACCTCTACATTTTGTTATAAAGCATATCTAGAGTGTTTTCTAATACTTATATAGAGTCTGTTCTACTGGACGTTTATAGCCTGTTCTAATGCTCGTCCATAGTCAGTTCTAAAGCCAATCTAGAGTCTGTACTACTGCTGCTCTGAAGTCTGCTTAACTGCACGTCTACTGTCTGTTCACCTGCACCTCTACAGTCTGTTCTAATGCCAGTTTACAGTCTGTACTACTGCTCTACTACAGTCTCGTTCACTGCACGTCTACAGTCTGTTTTACTGCACATCTACAGTCTGTTCTAATGTACATTTACTGTCTGTTCTAATGCAAGCCTACAGTCTGAACTACTGCTCATCTACAGTCTGTTCTACTGCACGTCTACAGTCTGTTCTAATGCACATCTACAGTCTGTTTTAATGTAAGTCTACAGTCTGTACTACTGGTCATCTACTGTCTGTTCACCTGCACCTCTACAGTCTTTTCTAATGCCAGTTTACAGTCTGTACTACTGCTCTACTACACTCTCGTCCACTGCACGTCTACAGTCTGTTCTACTACACATCTACAGTCTCTACTACTGCACTTCTAAAGTCTGTTCTAATGCACATCTACACTCTCTTCTAATGCTCGTCTACAGTCTGTACTACTGCATTTCTACAGTCTATTCTTCTGCACATTGTCAGTCTGTTCTACTGGATGTTTACAGTCTGTTCTAATGCTCGTCTACAGTCAGTTTTACAGTCTGTTCTAATGCAAGTCTACAGTCTGTATTACTGCTCATCTACAGTCTGTTCTAAAGCATGTCTAGAGTGTTTTCTAATACTCATATACAGTCTGTTCTAATGCATGTCTACAGTCTGTACTACTGCATCTCTACAGTCTATTCTTCTGCACATTGTCAGTCTGTTCTACTGGACGTTTACAGTCTTTTCTAATTCTCATCTACAGTCTGTATTACTGCACCTCTACAGTCTGTTCTAAAGCATGTTTAGAGTGTTTTCTAATACTCATATACAGTCTGTTCTAATGTTCGTCTACAGTCGGAACTACTGCACCTCTACATTTTGTTATAAAGCATATCTAGAGTGTTTTCTAATACTTATATAGAGTCTGTTCTACTGGATGTTTATAGCCTGTTCTAATGCTCGTCTATAGTCAGTTCTAAAGCCAATCTAGAGTCTGTACTACTGCTGCTCTAAAGTCTGCTCAACTGCACGTCTACTGTCTGTTCACCTGCACCTCTACAGTCTGTTCTAATGCCAGTTTACAGTCTGTACTACTGCTCTACTACAGTCTCGTCCACTGCACATCTACAGTCTGTTTTACTGCACATCTACAGTCTGTTCTAATGTACATCTACTGTCTGTTCTAATGCAAGCCTACAGTCTGTACTACTGCTCATCTACAGTCTGTTCTACTGCACGTCTACAGTCTGTTCTAATGCACATCTACACTCTCTTCTAATGCTCGTCTACAGTCTGTACTACTGCATTTCTACAGTCTATTCTTCTGCACATTGTCAGTCTGTTCTACTGGATGTTTACAGTCTGTTCTAACACTCGTCTACAGTCAGTTTTACAGTCTGTTCTAATGCAAGTCTATAGTCTGTTTTACTTCTCATCTACGGTCTGTTCTTTTGCAGGTCTACAGTCTGTTCTAATAAACGTCTACAGTCTGTTCTACTGCACATCTACAGTCTGTTCTAATGCAAGTCTACAGTCTGTATTACTGCTCATCTACAGTCTGTTCTAAAGCATGTCTAGAGTGTTTTCTAATACTCATATACAGTCTGTTCTAATGCATGTCTACAGTCAGAAATACTGCACCTTTTACAATCTGTTCTAAAGCATGTCTAGAGTGTTTTATAATACTCATATACAGTCTGTTCTAATGCTTGTCTACAGTCTGTACTACTGCATCTCTACAGTCTATTCTTCTGCACATTGTCAGTCTGTTCTACTGGACGTTTACACTCTTTTCTAATTCTCATCTACAGTCTGTATTACTGCACCTCTACAGTCTTTTCTAAAGCATGTTTAGAGTGTTTTCTAATACTCATATACGGTCTGTTCTAATAGTCGTCTACAGTCGGAACTACTGCACCTCTACATTTTGTTATAAAGCATATCTAGAGTGTTTTCTAATACTTATATAGAGTCTGTTCTACTGGACGTTTATAGCCTGTTCTAATGCTCGTCTATAGTCAGTTCTAAAGCCAATCTAGAGTCTGTACTACTGCTGCTCTGAAGTCTGCTCAACTGCACGTCTACTGTCTGTTCACCTGCACCTCTACAGTCTGTTCTAATGCCAGTTTACAGTCTGTACTACTGCTCTACTACAGTCTCGTCCACTGCACGTCTACAGTCTGTTTTACTGCACATCTACAGTCTGTTCTAATGTACATTTACTGTCTGTTCTAATGCAAGCCTACAGTCTGTACTACTGCTCATCTACAGTCTGTTCTACTGCACGTCTACAGTCTGTTCTAATGCACATCTACAGTCTGTTCTAATGTAAGTCTACAGTCTGTACTACTGGTCATCTACTGTCTGTTCTACTGCACCTCTACAGTCTGTTCTACTACACGTGTACAGTCTCTACTACTGCACTTCTAAAGTCTGTTCTAATGCAAATCTATAGTCTGTTTTACTGCTCATCTACGGTCTGTTCTACTGCAGGTCTACAGACTGTAAACGTCCAGTAGAACAGACTGACAATGTGCAGAAGAATAGACTGTAGAGATGCACTAGTACAGACTGTAAACGCGCATTAGAACAGACTGTATATGAGTATTAGAAAACACTCTAGACATGCTTTAGAACAGACTGTAGAGGTGCAGTAGTTCAGACTATAGACTAGCATTAGAACAGACTATATATGAGTATTAGAAAATACTCTAGACATGCTTTAGAACAGACTGTAGAGGTGCAGTTGTTCAGACTGTAGACGAGCATTAGAACAGACTGTAGATGTGCAGTAGAAGAGACTGTAGAGCTGCAGTAGTATAGACTGTCGACAATTATTAGAAAGGACTGTAGACGTGCAGTAGAACGGACTGTAAACAATTATTAGAACAGACTGTAGACTTGCAGTAGAACAGACAGATGATGCTGCAGAAGAATTGACTTTAAAGGTGCATTACTACAGACTGTACACGAGAAATAGAACAGACTGTATATGAGTATTAGAATAGACTGTAGACATGATTTTAGAACAGACTGTAGAGGTGCAGTAGTACAGACTCTAGACAAGTAGTAGTACAGACTGTCGACTTGCATTAGAACAGACTGTAGATGTGCATTAGAATAGACTGTAGATGTACAATAGAAAAGACTGTAGAGGTGCAGTTGAACAGACTGTAGACAAGCAGTAGAACAGACTGCAGAGCAACAGTAGTACAGACTCTAGATTGGCTGTAGAACAGACTGTAGACGATCATTAGAATAGACTGTAAACGTCTAGTAGAACAGACTGTCAATGTGCAGAATAATAGATTCTAGAGGTGCAGTAGTACAGACTGTAGATGAGCATTAGATCAGACTGTATATGAGTATTAGAAAACACTGTAGACATGCTTTAGAACAGACTGTAGATGTCTAGTTGTACAAACTGTAGACGAGCATTAGAACAGACTGTAGAGGAACAGTAGAACAAACTGTAGAGGTCGAGTAGTAAAGACTGTTATTGGGTAATAGAACAGACGATATTCGAGCAGTAGAACAAACTATAGATGTGTGGTCGTACTGCATTAGAACAGACTGTGAACGAACATTTGAACAGACTATAGACATGCATTAGAACAGACTGTAGATGTGCAGTAGAAGAGACTGTAGACAATTATTAGAACAGACTGTAGACATGCAGTAGAACAGATTGTAGATGTGCAGTAGTATAGACTGTAAGAAGCAGTAGTACAGAATGTAGACAATTATTAGAACAGACAGAAGACGTGCACTGTAGACGAGCATTAGAACTGACTGTAGACGAGCATTAGAACAGACTGTAAACGTCCAGTAGAACAGACTGTAGATGTGCATTAGAACAGTCTGTAGATGTACAATAGAACAGACTGTAGACGAGCATTAGAACAGACTGTAAACGTCCAGTAAAACAGACTGACGATGTGCAGAAGAATAGACTGTAGTGGTGCAGTAGTACAGACTGTAGACGAGCATTAGAACAGACTGTAGTATTAGAAAACACTGTAGACATGCTTTACAACAGACTGTAGAGGTGCAGTAGTTGACTGTAGATGAGCATTAGAACAGACTGTATATGAGTATTAGAAAACACTAATAGAAATGCTTTACAACAGACTGTAGAGGTGCAGTAGAACAGACTGTAGACGTGCAGTAGAACAGACTGTAGTTGAGCAGTAGTACAGACTGTATACTTGCATAGGAACAGACTGTAAATGTGCATTAGAACAGACTGTAGATGTGCAGTAAAACAAACTGTAGACTTGCAATAGAGCAGACTGAAGACGTGCAGTAGAACAGACTGAAGACGCGCTGTAGAACAGACTGTAAACATGCAGTAGAACAGACTGTAGACATGCATTAGAACAGACTGTAGATGTGCATTAGAACAGACTGTAGATGTGCAGTAAAACAGACCGTAGTTATGCAGTAGAACAGACTGCATTAGAGCAATAGTACAGACTGTAAACTGGCATTAGAACAGACTGTAGAGGTGCAGTTGTGCAGACTGTAGATGTGCAGTAAAACAAACAGTAGATGAGCAGTAGTACAGACTGTAGACTTGCATTAGAACAGACTGTAGATGTCAAGTTATGTGTGTTTTTTAACTGACTACAGCTCTGCCCAAACTTGAAAACTGCTTTATCTCTGATGAATGCAAAGGACAACTCAAAACTGTTCTTTCTTTTCTCTTATATTTTCCTAAAGATGATCGGGCTGGAACAGAATAGGTTAATAACCTTTAAATTACACAAACCAAAGCAGAAATTAGTTGCAAATAAATCACAAATAACTCAATAACACTTCCTCAATAGTAAATGTCACAGTCATTTAAATTAACATATGGTCTCTAATTAAACTTATATAATTTAAACAATACACATGCTTAGAGTAATGTTCACATAAAGTATTCACTATTTGATTTAAATTGGACATTACAACCAAGCAAACAAAATCATACAAAAGTCTTAACTCAACACAAACAAACACACAGTCCACTTTTGTCCTACCAGTTGTGTCCTTGGATAATCAGGAGCTGTGGTCAAAGTTTCTTTTTCCTCAGGAACAAGTGAGATGGCCAACTGAGCTTTTACCAAACATTTCAACTGCCATGCACTCTGTGTGTGCGCGCTGGTAATTATGGTCCCAAGAGCACTTCCTGGAAGTTGGTTCCATAACCTTTTTGATGCGTGGTTGCCACCTGCAGTTTGGGAGTGCTCTTAGTAATTTGAGTAAAAATAGGCTGAGTGCTCAGGACAACTTGTACCTTGAATTGACATAACAGTAGATGTGCAGTAAAACAGACTGTAAACGTGCAGTAGAACAGACTGCAGTAGAGCAGAGGTACAGACTGTAAACTGGCATTAGAACAGACTGTTGAGATGCAGTTGAACAGACAGTAGACGTGCAGTTGAACAGACTGTAGATGTAAATTGGAACAGAATGTAGACGTACAATAGAACAGAGTGTAGACGAGCAGTAGAACACACTAAAGACCTGCATTAGAACAGACGGTGGACGAGCATTAGAACAGACTGTAAAGTCCAGTAGAACAGACTAACAATTAGAACAGATTGTAGATGTGCAGTAAAACAGACTGTAGACGTGCAGTAAAATAAACTGCAGTAGAGCAGTAGTAAATACTGTAAACTGGCATTAGAACAGACTGTTGAGGTGCAGTAATACAGACTGTTGAGAATTATTAGAACAGACAGTAGAAATGCAGTAGAACAGACTCTAGACAATTATTAGAACAGACTGTAGACGTCTATTAGAACAGATTGTAGATGTGCATTAGAACAGACTGTAGATGTGCATTAGAAGAGACTGTAGACAATTATTAAAACAGACAATAGTCGTGCAGTAGAACAGACTGTAGACAAGCAGTAGAACAGACTGTAGATGTGCAGTAGAACAGACTGTTGAGGTGCAGTAATACAGACTGCAAACGAGCATTATACAGACTGTAGAAGTGCAGTAGTACAGACTGTAGATATGCAGTAGAACAGAATGTAGATGTTTATTAGAACAGACTGTATACCCGCAGTAGAACAGACTGTAGATGTGCATTAGAAAAGACTGTAGTTGTTTATTAAAATAGACTATAGTCGTGCAGTAGAACAGACTGTAGACGTGCAATAGAACAGACTGTAGAGGTGCAGTTGAACAGACTGTAGATGTGCATTAGAACAGACTGTAGATGTGCATTAGAAGAGACTGTATACAATTATTAAAACAGACAATAGTCGTGCAGTAAAACAGACTGTAGACAAGCAGTAGAACAGACTGTAGATGTGCAGTAGAACAGACTGTTGAGGTGCAGTAATACTGACTGCAAACGAGCATTATACAGACTGTAGAAGTGCAGTAGTATTGACTGTAGATGTGCAGTAGAGCAGAATGTAGACGTTTATTAGAACAGACTGTATACCTGCAGTAGAACAGACTGTAGATGTGCATTAGAAAAGACTGTAGACGTTTATTAAAACAGACTATAGTCGTGCAGTAGAACAGACTGTAGACGTGCAATAGAACAGACTGTAGAGGTGCAGTTGAACAGACTGTAGATGTGCATTAGAACAGACCGTAAATGTGCAATAGAACAAATTGTAACCTTGCAGTAGAACAGACTGCAGAGCAACAGTAGTACAGACTCTAGATTGGCATTAGAACAGACTGTAGACGTGCAGTAGAAGAGACTGTAGAGGAGAAGTAGAACAAACTATAAAGGTGGAGTAGTAAGGACTGTTTTGGGCATTAGAACAGACTGTATTCGAGCAATAGAACAGACTATAGATGTGCAGTAGAACAGACTAACGATGCTGCAGAAGAATAGACTTTAAAGGTGCATTAGTAGAGACTGTAGACGAGCATTAGAACAGACTGTATATGAGTATTAGAATAGACTGTAAACATGCTTTAGAACAGACTTTAGTGGTGCAGTAGTACAGACTGTAGACTTGCATTAGAATAGACGGTAGATGTTTATTAAAACAGACTATAGTCGTGCAGTAGAACAGACTGTAGACGTGCAATAGAACAGACTGTAGAGGTGTAGTTGAACAGACTGTAGATGTGCATTAGAACAGACCGTAAATGTGCACTAGGACAAATTGTAACCTTGCAGTAGAACAGACTGCAGAGCAACAGTAGTACAGACTCTAGATTGGCATTAGAACAGACTGTAGACGTGCAGTAGAAGAGACTGTAGAGGAGAAGTAGAACAAACTATAAAGGTGGAGTAGTAAGGACTGTTTTGGGCATTAGAACAGACTGTATTCTAGCAATAGAACAGACTATAGATGTGCAGTAGAACAGACTAAGGATGCTGCAGAAGAATAGACTTTAAAGGTGCATTAGTAGAGACTGTAGACGAGCATTAGAACAGACTGTAAATGAGTATTAGAATAGACTGTAAACATGCTTTAGAACAGACTTTAGTGGTGCAGTAGTACAGACTGTAGACTTGCATTAGAATAGACGGTAGATGTGCAATAGAACAGACTGTAGACATACAATAGAAGAGACTGTAGAGGTGCAGTTGTACAAACTTCAGAGCAGCAGTCGCACAGACTCTAGATTGGTTTTAGACAGACTGTAGACGAGCATTAGAAATGACTGTAAACGTCCAGTAGAACAGACAATGTGCAGAAGAATAGACTCTAGAGGTGCATTACTACAGACTGTAGATGAGCATTAGAACATACTCTATATGAGTATAAGAAAACACTGTAGAAATGCTTTAGAACAGACTGTAGAGATGCAGTTGTATAGATTGTAGACAAGCATTAAAACAGACTGTAGAAGTGCAGTACTTCAGACTGTAGATGTGCAGTAGAAAAGACTATAGAGGTGCAGTAGTACAGAATGTCGACATTTATTATTGCCCTTCTACTGTCTCTTCTAATGCTCGTCTACTGTCTGTATTACTGCACCTCTACAGTCTGTACTAAAGCACATCTACAGTCTGTTCTAATGCTCGTCCACAGTCTATTCTTATGCAGGTCTTTAGTCTTTACTACTACACATCTTCAGTCTGTTCTAATGGACGCCTACATTCTGTTCTAATGCTCATCTACAGTCTGTTCTATTTTACGTCTACAGTCTTTTCTACTGCACATCAACAGTCTGTTCTAATGCTCGTCTACAGTCTGTACAACTGCACCTCTACAGTCTGTTCTACTGCATGTCTACAGTCTGATCTAATGCCATTTTACAGTCTGTACTATTGCTCTACTGCACTCTATTCTACTGCACGTCTACAGTCATTTTTACTGCACATCTACAATCTGTTCTAATTGTCAGTCTGTTCTACAATCTACAGTCTGTACTAATTCTGCTCTGAAGTCTGTTTAACTGCACGTCTACAGTCTGTTCAACTGCACCTCTACAGTCTGTACTACTGCACTTCTACAGTCTGTTCTAATGCTCGTCTACAGTCTGTTATAAATGCATGTCTACAGTGTTTTCTAAAACTCATATACAGTCTGTTCATTTGCTCATCTACAGTCTGTACTACTGCAGCTCTAGAGTCTATTCTTTTGCACATTGTCAGTTTGTTCTACTGGATGTTTACAGTCTGTTCTAAAGCTCAGCTACAGTCTGTTCTAAAGCCAATCTAGAGTCTGTACTACTGCTGCTCTGACATCTGTTCAAATGCACATCTATAGTCTGTTCAACTGCACGTCTACAGTCTGTTTTACTGCAAATCTACAGTCGTTTCTAATGCACATCTACAGTCTGTTCTAATGCAAGTCTACAGTCTGTACTACTGCTCATCTACAGTCTGTTCTATTGCACGTCTACAGTCTGTTCTGATAAACGTCTACAGTCTGTTCTACTACACATCTACAGTCTGTACAACTGCACCTCTGTCTGTGGCCTCTGACTCCTCTGGTCTCTTTGTCTCCTCTGCCTCCTCTAGTCACTCTGTGGCCTCTGCCTCCTCTGGACTCTCTGCCTCCTCTGGTCTCTCTGTGGCCTCTGCCTCCTCTGGTCTCTCTGCCTCCGCTGCTCTAACTGCCTCTTCTGGTCTCTCTGAGGCCGCTGCCTCCTCTGGTCTCTCTGTGGCATTTGCCTTTTCTGGTCTCTCTGCCTCCTCTGCCT
>JALDNG010003899.1:0-22637 GCA_024349245.1 Neodontobutis hainanensis
GCTCCCCAGACACTTCCTCCAGTTCTTCTTTAGTTCTGACTGCCTCTACCTGGGTTTTTGTCCTTTCAGTTATGACCTAGGAGTAGGAGTATTTTGTGGTTTTAATTTTAATTTATCATAGTTTTATTGTTCTTGGATTAAAATCATTGAACTTTTTAATGCATGTTGTGATTTATATCTGTGAAAGGTAATATAAATAAAATTTACTTACTTTCTTTGCAGTTTAGCTCCATCTTTACCACAACAGAACAGTACTTTGACCGCATCACTGTGAAAGTTGCCCTGATCCTTCTGACTCCGAGAAACTTGAACTTCTCCACTTGATGCAGGAACTCTCCACGACCTTCATTAGTCAGTCACTTGAATTCTGATACATCCTTGTCTGGAATGTCTTAATGTTTATAAATAATATCTTAAAAGGTCTTTAAAGTGACAGTGTTCTAAATAATAATAATAATTTATATTATTTCTAGGTGCCTTTCAGAACCCTCAAGTGTACAATAAATAGACAACACACAACAATAAAACAATATCAATATACCACAAAAATATTAAATTTTAATAAATATCATTAGCTAAGCCATTATCAACCATATCCTATAATCAGAGAAGGCAATTAGGCAGAAAACAACAATGTCTGTGCCATAGGTTTAAAAAGTTCGTGTTTTCTCATACTACAATGCAACTGGAATA
Source organism: Neodontobutis hainanensis (assembly GCA_024349245.1). Taxonomy (NCBI): domain Eukaryota; kingdom Metazoa; phylum Chordata; class Actinopteri; order Gobiiformes; family Odontobutidae; genus Neodontobutis; species Neodontobutis hainanensis. The sequence goes on from JALDNG010003899.1 coordinate 694, forward strand.
ATAAACTAAAATAAGCCCAAAGTGTTTCAAAAGTTTAGTAAAGTAATGACTCTTAATGTATATATCTTGCTAGTTTATTATAATGGAAATTTCATGTATCATGTGAGGCGTAAGTAAGACAAAGGACTATTGATGTCAGTGACTCACACAAGAAGAGTAACAGGTAATGGTGAAGGAAGAGACAGACCAGAATGAGAATGGATTGTAAAAAATGAGGAGAATTAGAGAAATAAGTGGAGGAGGATTGGAGAAAGATGAGGTAGTGATGAAGATTGGAGATAAATAGATGAGTCGGTGTCTGTGACAAAGAGGAGGGTTTAGTATGCCGGCAGTGTGGTGCCTGTGGAAAAGCTAGACCCACTTTGGGATGAATGAAAGGTACTCTGGAGACCCAAAAAACACTGTTAAAGTAATGAATTTTGCTAGATTCATAACTGTGCCCTGATTAAATATATCCCATTTGACTGTGTGGTACATTGATGGGTAGAGTTGAATAACCGTAGCACTTTAATTGGGGTCTTTTACACACTAACATCACCAAATTACAAATGTAAATGAGTTTTTATAAAAGCAGTTTGTTCCCAATTATTATTTTTTAATCGGTTTTATAACCAAATACTTTTTTCCTGCTTGGAATATTTATTAACTTCCTTCATAATTCCCTAGAGGGACGCTTTTTAATGGGATTGTCTTTTTTTTTTATTCAGGCCATAGGTGAGCCACACACACTGAGGTGGATGACTTGCAAATATTGACACAGGAAACCATCTTTCGACCTATCAGTTAAATATTGTTTGAAGGAGCAGGATGGAGATTCACTTAAGAGGTCAAACGATGTCTGGTAAATTATCCACGTAGAGAAAGAAAGTGTATGAGTCACTTTGTGGTGAGCCGCGAAGAGAAATGCTGTTGGAAAGCAGAAAGAGACAGGAGATTATGAAAATTATATTTAAAGAAAAAGTTGTGAAAACTATGAATGATGGGAATGGTTAAGAACTTTATTAGGCGTTCATTATTGGAGACATGCCGCAATTTGCAGAGGCTGCTTTTATACCAATAGCTTAATCTATTCAAAACAAACATTTTCTCACAATTCAGATTAGTTTGTATTCAAAAATGTGGTACAAAAGAGCAGAGTAAAAACAAAACATCTATTTTTCGAAGACCCAAGAAAAGTTTCAATGTGGATTTTATCCTGACTTCACAAATAAAAAAAAATACTACAACTTTTGTGTCAGCAGAGATGTGTTTACTTTGACGCCTGCGTACTGTCCAGTCCTTCTTCTGTAGTCCACTTCTCATAAAACATTCATGGATCCAACCCCCCTCATAAATTTCACAAGCATAAGGATAAAAGCTTCTGTAGCAAACACACGTTGTATTTGTATGTATTTTGTATGTATTTTTCTGAACTGGCAAATGTCTTTCTGTTCCATGCTGGTTGTAAAGGTTTCGAGCTGTGACCCTGCAAGTATAAGGTCAGTCTAATACATGAACAAATCATGAAGCACATAAAAATGTTGCACAAACAGTGTGGACTTAAACGAGAAGCAGACGCCTAAACACGTATTTTTCAAAAGGAGCACAGTGAAGAGGGACTATACTGCAGCAATAGATGTGTTAATGTCAGTATAAAACAAACGGCACAGTAGCAGCAGTAAGAAGGAGGACGAGCGCACTGTAAAAGACTGGTTATTTGGAGATGATAAAGCTCACAAACACTGTGTTACCTAAAGTTAATGACACAATTTATTCCCCATTCTAACTGATGGAGTATTTAACTAAAACAATGACCATTTTATTTTGAGCTCAACCCATTTTTCAAAAGTTTACTTTTATTCTTCTGTTTTAGATATTTCTATTCTCTGGAGCTAATTCTGGTGTCAGTTGCAGAACAATTGTCTACTCTGTCACTAAAAGACATTAGATAAAGGCATTAGTCTCATTAGCTTCATGTTTTGCCTCATAGAGCGCAACGCCGTCTTCGCCGTATTGATTTATGCTAATTAGCCATGTGTGTCAACCAAGCACTGTTTTTCTTTGTTTTTCTTTGCTGTATAAATTCATTGTTTGGCGTGTATATTATTTATAGACTGTGAAACATATTCTCTGTAAGTATGTCTCACTAGTTGCTCTAAAAGCTATTTTTTTTCTGTTTTTTTTTTTTAAATGTTTCACAGACAAATATTTGTTTGTGGGACAACAGATTACACAAATGTACTAAGAACTTTCTTGGAAATTGGCACAATGCTTTTCTACAGTTTAGTTTTTACTAATATAGCTCAATGTAGAGATGAGGTGGTTTCCTGCCAGCGGCCTAAATTTGGGTCAATTCCAGGAGCTCTATAGGGATGCAACAATTACAGACTTGGATGCTACATTCATGTCACAATTTAAGCTACATATTAACACTTCTATGTATAACATTGTAATGCATTCAGTGTGATAGGTGCACTCACATTACACTTTCACATTAAGAAAATGGGTGCAAGTGGCAGAGTGGTTAGCACTCCTGCCTTACAGCAAGAAGGTTGTGAGTTCAAAACCCGGCCGACTCAAACATTTTCGGCCGACTCCAGTCTGTGAGGAGTCCGCATGTCCTCTGCGTGTTACCGTGGGTTCTGTCCGGGTACTCCGGCTTCCTCCCACCGTCCAAAGACATGTATGTACTGGTTAATTGGTGAATGAATGTGAGAGTGAATGGTTGTCTGTCACTGTCTCTAAATGTTAGCCCTGCGACTAACTGGCCACTGTCCAGGGTGTACCCCGCCTCAGGCCCAAAGCTGCTGGGATAGGCTCCAGTCACCCGCAACCCCTAACGGGACAAAGCGGTAGAAAATGAATGACTGTATTAAGAAAATCGGAAAAGTGTTGAATACTATAAACCTGATTTTTTGTGCACATAATTAGAATGATCACCAAAGTAACAGCAACACTTTATATTTGATCTGTTGAACTGTTTCATGCAGCTTTGCAAATGGCCTTGAATCTCTTGAGTAACTTTATTGTCATGCTTGGTGAAGTTAACCATTAGTGAGTCTAAAATGAAGTGAAAACCAGGGAATTTGTCCTGCACCAAGAGTCTATTGTGAATACAAAACCTGGCTTTAATTGTAACTTAATTATGACATTCTAAACCATAGTTATTGCAACCATACTCTGCAGTAACCACCAGTTTACTGAAATATAGCAAGCCCTTTTTCCACGTTGCAGTACTTATCTGTATGAAGACGTAACAGTGACTCCCTTGGATGCTACGTCTCTGTTAGGCAGAATGATGTTGGTGATTAGCTGAAGGAGTGTAAGTAAGTGCACGTGGGTGTGATTTTTAACCTGCCCCGGCGCTTGTGGCCCGCAGCCTAAATGAGGACATGTAACGGTTCATCTGACAAGGATGAAATTACCATCGATTAAAGAAACGGGGCAGTGTAAGGCTGCGGGCGGCAAATTATTACCAGCTACAATGAAAAGAGCACAGAGAGAAAACATCAAACACTTCTCCTCATTTTCATTTAGACAGAAATTACATTGGTTTGACATTGTATTGACTCAGCTAGGCCAGTAAAGGAAAATAATAGTTAGGTTAATAATTTAAAAAAGAATATGAGACTGTCTCCATGGGACAATAGAATAGACTGAAATATTTGACCTTTTTTAGATACACATATTTAAAAACAAGCAGTATTGTGCATAAAAAAATATCAGTTGCTTGAATTTCTACTTCTGTCCGGCAATGTGCATACAAGTTTAATTTTAATTCAATTAATTACTTTTTTTGAGGATAATAGGTATCTTTGTCAAGTAATGAGGCAGTGCAATTTCAAAAAAGAAAGGCAGACAAAGTCCTAGAAAAAAGTTTTAAATTGAGGCTACTCATAAAATTCAATATAGTCTACTGTAACAGACAATCTTCTTTCATAATTAGCTGCTCAATGAAACATGACAGGCAAGAGATCTAATTGCAGATGAGGTTTGGTCATTTTGACGGGATACATTATTGTCAGTTTTATGGAAAATATTTGAAATTTGTTTGAAAGAATATTTAGATTTCTTTGTAGATGGATGTACAACAATAACATTATACAATTGTTTTAAATTAGCCATTAAATAAATCATTGTATTCCATTAACTCCCAGACCAGACCTCTTTAGGCTTTTTTTCCGACATTAGCAACACTTGGTTTCTGCACCAGTTGTTTTCCCCTGACACCTGGATGGCTCTCATCTTGATGGTACATTACAGATTTGGGTTGACTCAAACTTTATTAAGTGCCTGTCACCTACTGTACGTCTTTATATAACACACTCTTTGTGGCCACTTCCTTTTTTTGCACCCTTTGAATTTTTAAAGCAGAGGTATATCAGGCATTTCATTGTCGACTGTAATCATCGTCAGTGGAGAGCTGCTTTAGACGAGCCATACTGCAAAGCTTCCACAATGGAGCACTTTATATAAGAGTGCAGTCACGGCTTCCTCTAGAGACAGGCTCATTGACTGTGCTGTCACTCACTGAGATGCACACCAACTACAGACACTACAACAGTATATTAATGCAGGCTGCGTTAGATTCACATGCATTTACATTTACACTAGCTTTACATTTATCTAAGAAAAGGGCTACATAGCTAATTTTTATACAGTGGCATCCTAAACAACATAGAAATTTTGATATAAATATTAATGTAATATTGTAACATACATTGCCTTGCACTTCTCACCTAAAGGTGTCTTTGTTCACAGAGACGTTGCAGAATTTCAATTGCATCTCTTCTTTAGCTACCTGTGAGGAGTTCAGGCCGATACTGTCAGCTTCTTTGTCCCCCCCAGGCAATAACACAAAGCCATTTAACAGTGCCACTTAAACTCTGTCTGACTGCTCAATCACTGCAATGTACAAACTAAGTGCTTTCATCAGTACTCGAACACTGTCAGAGCTGTTTAGGGTGTCGGTTTAGTTGTTGGAGCTGTCTCTTGAATCTTTTTTTCTTAGTTTATTTTCGTTGAAAATAATTTGAAATATCCACATTTTATTTTTATAACTACTTAAATTTTTTCCCTCCTTTAAAAACCTGCTAAAGATAAAGAATTAGCCTTACTTTATTAGCCCTTAATTATTTTTGCTTCTCTACAAAGAATTTGTATAGTCTCTCTTGGTTTCCAGGAGCCGGAATTCAGGGGGCAGAGACCAACCAATTTTGTAATTTTCAGACCTCTGTAGAATATGAACAAATAATTCAGCAAAAATAAGTCTAAATAAAACACAGATATTTGGTCTGTTACTTGATGGCAAGTGCTACTGTCTGTATTTTCTTCTCTGCAGGGGTTGACTTGCCCTTTATGTTAGTCATATATTATATAGAGCTATATATTTTTTGTTTTAGTATTAGAACAGAGTTGGTGTATCAGACATAATACATAATACCTTTACATAAGTCTCAAGCATTTAAAGTACACCATAAATATGAATGTGTTGTATGAAAAACAGGGAAACCTGTTATAATAATGTGTACCACTAGATGGAGTCTTGAGCTCAAGTGTTGCTCAGCTCCCAGTCACACAACGTTATCACATTTATGCCAAACTAACTTTAAATGCCACAGGGAATTATAATTCAGAGTTCTGCGATTTGCTGAGTTACTGCTTTTTAAAAGATCTTTTCTCACACATTACTGTTAAATTGACTAATAAACTTTCTTTATTATACACCAAAACATGAATTCTCCTTGTTTTGGTTGTGATGTTGTTCATTCCCCAGACTGAATGACTCGAAGATAAATCGGACAGGCATGTTTTTTTGAATGGTGCGGACAACTGGATGAAATCTCACTTGTTCTGGTTGGTGCCTTCAAAACCTTTTTGCTGAGAAGTACATCTAACTCCTGCGGCAGCCCCTCAACCGTATCAATGCATTCAAAAAAGAAAAGTGCAGCGTACAGTTGTCAGAACAGCAGGCTCACAGCAAGACGGTCATAAATTAAACTCCTCTGGTTGACGTGGGCTTTTCTGCGTGGCATTGCATGTTCTGTCTTAGTTTCCTCTCATGGCCATAGATGTAATCATTACTTTGATAAAATACTGAATCATACAGTATATTCACTTCATATTTACTGATATTTTAGATGTAAATTACTGTAATGACAGCCTTTTTAACTGGTGATTGTCCAGAATGCGCCATTCTTCTTCTTTGTTTTTTTGTCATTTCATCTAACAAGCAATCTACTTTTGTCTTTCACGTGTTTGATAAATCAGTTCTCTTTTTTTTTCTTTCTATAAATTGCATAATATGAACCAGGGCTATGAACTATGTGTTTAGTGCAATAACTGTCAACTTTTGTGAAAGACTTTAGGACCTGCCTCATTTGTACACAAAGGTCACAATGGTGTTGTTAACTTTTATTTGTCTGCTCCATAATTTTATTTTAAACTGTAATTGAGCAATTTGAAATGACATACCATCATTGCAATACAAGCAGTTCTTTATGATATAATTATTGGGGTTGTTTGCACAGCCCTACATACCAAGAACATGTTTTGTAGCGATCACATTTCATGTCTACACACCAAAGTGATCATCTTATCCCAATAATGCTGCTTTCCTTTTGACAATCCCTGTAGATGCTAATACACTGAGGCTGTGTCACTGACTCTCAATCCCCCGTCAGCTGTCAAAAATAGCTAGCTAGAGAGATTGCTTCCCAACTGTCTCCTAAAGCTCTTATGCCTTCTGTCCCAACCGGCAGCAGTCGGCTTCCCCCCTGCAGCTCTGTGTGCCTTGTTTTTGTAAAGCCCTCATGTTCCCTGTGGATGATCAGCCGCAGTTGCTTGACAGTCTCCTCTGACAAGTGCAACATTGTTTAATCTGAAATGAGTCCGCTCGCCAGCCGTGGGTTGTTGTTGTTGAGTTAAATTTTTTTTTGCTCTAAAATTTGACCATTGGGAGCAGAGTGGTCTGGTGTATGAGGCTGCAGTTCTGGTTAGCCTGGCATTTGAGTTGATTAGAACTGATGAAGCTGAAAGCACGAAGCAAAAAAACTTGGACTTCTCAGTGAAGTGAAAACATAAAGTACAGTAACACCTGCACTTGTAAAGAAGACTTTCAAATATCTTTTTAGAAAAACGCAGCCTTGTGCTAATACCTCACTTGCAACATAAATGTGGGGCTATTACATTTCTCCATTTTCTTTGTTACTTTTGGTATACCAAGTTGCCTTGTTATTCCAAAATAAACAACAGAAATACTCTGATGATAGTTGGTAAGTTTAGTCATGCTGTGTTTTTTTGTATTCAAACACAAATCTGTTCCAGTCATATCTGTGCAGGGACTGTTTGTTTGCACATTTTGAATGCCAAATAGACCTACTGCAGAAAATATTTTGGGTAAACAGTCCCATTCCTATTACTTTCATCCAATTCAAAGTGCAGAAGGGATGAAAAACAGAGCCTCAGTGGTGCTTTGCCAGATCTTGTTACTGTTCACCATTCTGTGGTACTCACTCGTGAGATTTGGTAGACTTTTTATTTGGATGTGTACTCTAATCTAGTCTAACTAATCTGTCTGTCAAACATTTATTGGTTTTACCTGTCTGCATCTCTATAACTTGCTTAGAATTCATAAAGTCTCTTGGAATTAGAGACAAAACGTCTTCACCTTGAAAACTGAGTCCAGATGCTTTTGCTTTAAACTTTTCTTCAAGATGACCTGGATGACTGAGAACCTTCACAGACATACTTTATTTAAGCTCCTCTGCTAAAATTGTTAACAATAAACAAAGCTTGTTTGAGATATTTTTTTCTCTTTAAATTCCATCTAGCTGGCAATGGTTGGAGACGCTGTATTTTGCGGCGTTGCCAAAGCGTTGAATGCTTTTCACATATGGCTAGGTCTGTATTGTGGTGCATTGTGTGCAGGCGGCACAAGCTTAAGTGGTGATTTGTCACCTCGTCCTACGTCGCTCATTGTGCTCTATATCTCAGTCCATTGACAGCAGAGCTGGCAGGTCTTGTTTCACACATAATTCACTTTCTATACGAGCTGACAGACAACATGCTGCGATGCCATTGTTTTTTTCTTCACTTCTGTGAGGTATATTTTAGAAGTGAGAAGATTTCTGCAACATATGGCTGTTGTTTATTTAAAAAAAAAATAATAATTCTACATTTTCTAAGAAAAGGTTAAAACAAAGGCATCTAGACTTGGTTTTCAAGGTCAATTCCAAGAGAATTTTTCAATTCTGAGATCAACTGGTCTGAGAGTTGAGCTTTTTTTTCTAGAGGGAGGGGTTTGAGCTGAAAATACCGTAACTCTGATTAGGCCAAGAATTTTGACTTTCATCCAGGTCTTCAAGATGAACGGCAGTAGCTCAGTCGGTAGAGCAGTCATCTTTTAACCGAAAGGTAGACAGTTCGATTCTCACTCTCCCCACAGTTCATACTGTCGTTGTGTCCTTGGGCAAGACACTTAACCCACCTTGCCTTCAGTGGCTGTAACACTGGTAATTAGTGTAGAACTATGTAAGTCCCTTTGGATAAAACCGTCTCCTAAATTAATAAATGTAAATGAACTGGATGAATGAGAACCGTCACAGAAACATTTTCTTTATAATATACATGCCCATTTGCTGCGTCCAAAAGAAAGCTTCAAATTCTGTATAATTCATCGGTTGTCTATGTGGAACATTAGCGTGGTACCTGTATTTAGGTCATTGCTTTGAACTGTGTGAATGCCTTTATCTCCCTCTCTTTCATGCCTTTGTGCATTCCCACAACTGGCACACATTTGTGTGCACGAGTGCTGCCTGAATGCAAAGCATGCCTACACTTACACATGTATTGGGCACATGCCACAGGGGAAGGATAACTCCCTGGAAACCTGGCTGTACAATCAGCGTGAGTGCGAGATGAAGTGGAGAGAGCGCTAAGAAACTGTAGACTCATGATCACAGTTCAAAACCTGAGGCTGCTTCCTGACAGATACTGGCTCGGCACTGTTGTCACAACACTGGATTCTTGAGGAAGACTCCTAAACACAAAACTAAAAAGGTCTATAAGGAATTCTTTGTATTCTTAGTCTTTTTGTTAAAACTATTGACACAAAACTGGTTTCACTTAATAAATTTTACAGATATTATGACATATCTATTTGTGTCTTGTCTGTACTCCTCTACATCCATTATGCTCTAATTTAGTTTGACACACTGTGTTGTGATTGGTCTAGAGCTGCAAAGCTTTAGACTAAATTGTACATGTGTGACTCATTGATCAAGCCCCATGTCCTCTTTAGTCATTTATTGTGTTATGTATTGACACCACAGTGTTACAGGCCAGACTAAACACTCAGCTGAAGTGCTCTTTTTTAATAAAAGCTTCTCTCTATTGGAAGCGCACCATCCTGATACATAAATAAAAAACATCTGATTCTTACACCTTCCTATAAGCCAATTGAATGTCTATTATTTGGCTGAATGTGAAAAATGTACAGGGACATTTTATCAGTTTGGGCTCACTGTAGACCTCTGGACTTGAGACTTGTGAAAACTTAAGCCAAAATGGTCTGACTTTTTTCCCCTGCTTCAATTAGGCTACAATTCTGCCATGAGCCTCTGAGCATTTGGGCCGGGACACGACCATCTGTGTTTTCTCTGGCTTGTATGAGTCTGACTCTTATGTCAGGCGCTGCATATTGTCTGCTTTGATGCTTCCTGGTTCCACGTTTAGTATTCATGCTTTTTAATTGAGATTTTAGTTCTAGTAATTTGATTGTGTGAATCAATGCTTTTCATACTTTTTTTAAATGTGTGTTTTTAAAATGCAAAATTTGTTTGATTTACATCTGGAAACTGGTTTCTGTGTTCAAAAGCTTTCCTTTTCAAAGCCAGAAGTTCTTATTTTGATCTAAGAAAATTTTACTTTCCCAAAGGGTTTTTAACTTTACCAGCATGCTTCAGTAATTATTAATCAGTCTTTGGGTTAATGTGTTCAAAGAAGGTGGAGAAGAATTTAAAAAAAATATGTGAAAGGTTTTAAATAGATTATTTATGTGGATTACTAAATAAACATAATGACATTGTCAGATTCCAGCTTTAAGAAGTATTACTCACAACATTGCTCAAATGCTTGACAGCCAGATTCAATGTTATGTATTTTATCTTTCTACGTTCTTCTTTTAATTGTCCATAACTTATGTATTTGGTGATGACCTTGATTCCAAATTGAGACAGAAACCAACCAAAGACCAACTGTTTGGTCCAGACCTTGCGACCCAGAACCTTTTACTCTGTGGACCAGATGGGTCTCCTTGACTCCTGAATGTTCAATTGTATTTATACTAGAACACAGTTGTATTCAATTGCAGCAACTTTCACAAGCCAACATTTAATATTTTTCCCACACACAAACCACTGGAAGACCCAGAATACAAATTAAAATCAGACATAAATATGCAGACAGAGCCATGGATGTGATCCCTGCAGTTGGGCCTGAAATCCCACTGGCCAATTTTGTCTCTGATAAAACTGTCACTCGTGCCAGGATCCTTGGCAGAAATGGAGGCACTTGGATGCAGTTTTGAAATATTATTTAACTACTTTCAGCAAAACTTGTTAAAATGTTGAGTCAAGAAGCCATGAATGATTTGGAGCCAAAAATTAATTAGCTGGATTCCTGTTATTGGTAGACATTTATTAATTGAATTGAAAATCACATTTAATATTAAGAATAGCATGCTTTTTTCTACTCAAGAAACAACATTTTGATAAGTTTACGCCAGAGATATGTAATCACACTGTGTTTGTGAATAATTGCGAACGATAGAAGGCAAAAAAAACAAAACATTAATGGTAGACAATAGGAGCAGTTTCTAAAAAAATATAGTGCTTGTTTTCTTCATAATACTTGAAGTCTAACAATGTCAGGAAATGTGTTTTTCTTTGCATAACATTTTGAGAAAAGTTACCAGCACAAACACTTGGACATGTGACTAGCAATTTTCAAAAAAGATAATTGTCTTTAGGGTTAGTCTCTTATCCTTTTTTTTCCAGTGTCTGTCTCTTTTTTTCTTCCATCCATCCATCCATCCATCCATCCATCAGTAACACAGTGTTTGTCATGTCTGTCAAGTCTCTCAGAACTGGGGCTATGCTAATGCGCTGCTTGTGCTGACATAAACAGTCTGTGTTCCCGTTTGCCTGGCGTAGCAGACAAAGAGTGATGCCCCTTTACCAACCCTGCATGTCTGGCATCTGTTTTCCTCAAACCTCCAGCTCTGCTTTTCTACTTTATTTGTGCATCACTGCTTGCATTTCCATCCTTTATGCAGATGTTCCTCTGCTGTTGCTACTAACTCATGCCATACTCTTGATACTCTTGGTGGTACTGCCGTTCAATATTTATTTTTATCTATATACAACAACCTCCTACTCAATATTTTTTATGCAGTGTTTTAAAGCTGAGTGACCCCGGTTTAAAATGAAACCACAATGTCAATACCGTTCATAAAAACCGTGTTGATGCAAAAACAAGTGTTGACGCAAAGTACATGTGGGAATCACTGTGATATATTCCAACAGCACTTCATGGGAGCCTGGTATTTGAATACATGCTATCACATTATCATAATACACTTTTTGTCCTTTGTAACTTTTTTTTGTTGCGGTTTTTATGTCAAAAAATTTTTTTTGATTTTCTTATGCAGTACCATAAATGACCACAGGTGGAATTGTTATGAGGAGGTTCTATAATAACTCCATGACTGCAGTAAAGAACAATGCTTACTTGTTTTATTGGACTACATTTTAATATTTTGGTATCAGGTAGGCGGGGCTATGTAATCTCAAAGGCTGATGATTGGGTGACTCTTACTCAACCTGCACTGTGAGCTCCTGATAACTTAAACAGAGACCACATTACTTATCGCAAATAGAATTTTAAACACACATTACAGAAATTGTAGCTCATTGCTAAAGGCTCCTGTTTGCTAAAAGCTAATTAGCATTCTATTTGCCAATTAGCAACACTGACACTATCCAATTTGGTTCATGAGTCAGCCCCAATGGTTTCCACTTAACCCCAGTTTAACAGCTTTTGTTTTCGTTCTCTTCATGATTGTGCTTTTGGGAGTCACTTGCTCAGGAGTCAATCTATTTTGTTGCGTAGGTATGAGCTTTTGTTGAATTAATTCAGTGCCTCCGGCTGTAGATAGATTAATGGTGTTGTCTAAAATTGTCTGTTAAGAATTTGGAAATATTCAGATAATAAAATCCAGCATATATTCACTCTGTCTGCTCTCTAATGCCGTATGGATTTACTGAGAAGAGTATTAGAAATAAAGTACAAGTACCAGTATAAATAATTCATCAGATCACCAGTGGGGAGTGAAGAAACAAGAGGAGAAAAGTCACAGACAAACAAAGCCTCACTGTGAGTTCCTGAAAGCTCTTTGTGCAAACAGGAGCTGCCTCAGACCTGCGGGCTTTGTAGTGGATGAGAGGCGTTACCGTAGCTCGCAGCTCACAGGCCGAAGAGATCGCTTTACACAAGATGTCCTTCCAGATGGATCACTCTCCTCACAGCTTCTGTCTCCTTCTGAGCTCAGGCTGCATCCAAAGTACACTCATCATAAATATTTCACACTTATTTTCCTAACACATCCACAGTGCTAATTTTTGGTCAATCAGATCCAACATTTAATTTTATTTGTCTTTATGGTTTCCTCTAACTTAACACACCGGTGCATTATAAGTTAGAGGAGAAAAGGTAAGATACGGAAGAAAGCCTAAATGTATGTGGAAATATAAAGTTTGCTGAAAAAGCAAGAAAAACAAAGTTTGAACTGCAGTAATGTAACAGAAGGTAGACGTTTCCAGGTGAGATGCTTTTTTTTTTAATTAGCAAAGCTGCTTTGCTTGGTACAAAAACACCCTTAAATATTTAATAACTATTCTTTAATGCTATCATTTAAGATTTGAATAATGTAATTGCTCTCTTTATGTGCACCATATGGTGTTTACATTCTGCCAGATGTGCTTGTTTAACATACATTCACTTTGCCGAGCGCAGGAAACACTTATGTCTCGCTACAGCGTCTGCTTTATTGGCCTACTGACCGTGTTTGACAGGTTCATTTGGTGAGTGACATTAGAGCATCACGTACCTGCAGCACAAATCACTCAGGTTTCCTCATGACAGAGGAATAAAGGTAGTCACCGGAGAGGAGCCAGTGAGATCCAGTTACTCCAGCATGGCTGCAGTGTGCTCTTTCGCTCTGTGGCTAAAGATGAGAGAATATTGTTGAAAATGGAGACAAGGAAAAGTACTGAGGCCTGTGTCCTTCCTCTCCTCACTTTTGTCTCATTCTTTGTCTGCTGTCACCCTCCCCAGCTTCAGCCACTAAAATTAGTTGGGAAATAGTTTTTGATGTGGGAATATTGCTTTTCGCCGACTGATTTAATGATTAGTAAAGTTGACCACCCCTCTTTTTACTCAAAACATAGTAAACATACAACTGTCAAAGGTTAAATATTCTACTGACATTAATAGTTTTTCTTCCTTGTTATGTTGGCAACAACTAATAGTTATGACGTAATTTATTTCCCAACTTGAGATAGCGTTCACGTGCATTTTGAAAAATTTAGTTTGAACTTTGGTTTAAATTTGGGAAGCACAAACAATGATACAAGTAAAGTTAGCCGTTGCTTGCCACTAATGCTGAACTGCCAAAAAAGTACAACAAAAACTGTAGTGTCACTAGGTAAGTTATTGTAAGGCAAATACTGTTCAGAATTAAAATAAATGTTATGCAGGCCTCCAGACTCAGTTTACTTCTATTTACTATCAATGTCTGTCTGCACTTGTACTTACTCCTGCCTCTTTTTAACAAGACAATTATTACTAGCTATTTCCTTCAGCAGTCTCCTCTTTACACTCACTCACTTCACTTAGATCTTGGAGCTTGCTCTGCTGAAATGGGATCTGTCACGGAGTCTTTGGAGACGGATAGCGCCGGGTTGCCAGGGGTTTCAACCCGACAGAAAGACAAAACTGCACTTACATGAGTTAAATCAGCTCCCATTTTGAGCCGCAGCCAGAGTCCAAAGATTTTGTGAGCGAGAAGAGAATGTACGTTTCTACTTGAGTGCCTTCATTGTGCCTTTGTGGGAATGTGATTTTTGCTTCTTAGACCATAAAAACTTTAACCAATGAAATACAATGCATAATCAACAGACTTACTATTACTTATAAAAATAATAATTCTTTAAAGGTTTTTGTTCATTCATATTTGAAGCACAAGCCACAAAACATCAGATATAAACAAGCTTGTTGGTGTTTTTGAAGCCTTTGTCTTGATTGTTGGTGAAGTATAATAATAACTCTCTCCTCTCTTGAGCGCACATTTGCATTTGTGCCTCGCGGTGCATTCTGTGTCTTTTCATCGCTCCCTGTTCCTACACAAAGTGCAGCTAGTTCTATTAAATCAAAGTGCCAAGCTCCTATTATTGTGTTTGTTGTGTTGAATCAGTGATTGCTGTTGTTTGGGGCACAATATACAAGATCGAGGGGTGAAAAGCCGGTGGGTTATGAAGACTTTGATTTATTGTTTTGGAGCTCTTCTGGATGTGTGTGTGTGGATATAATTGGATTGGCTAAGGTGTCTTTTGTCAAAGCTGAGAGGAATCTGTCTGTTTTCTTTGCTGCTGACAGGTATCATCATCAGAAGCGGACAGCTGTTAATATTGTCACTCACTTAATGTAGTGCTTTGAGAATCTTGTGGTGTTAAAGTAAGGAAACTATATTGGTTTGTGTAGATAAGAGATTACCATTTTTCATTATTCATTAATTTAACAGAAATAACTTAAAATGTAATGCTATATTCTTCATGTACTGCACTACATTGTACACCATCAAGACTATAACCGTAGCAAGTATTAAGCCTCCCCATATCAGCGGGGATTTGGGGTTTATTATTAGCAGGCTTGTGTGTACTGGAGAGAAGAAATTTGTCTAAAATAAACCATACTGTAATCATAGCAGCACTCTTCTCTCAGTGAAGTCTTAAGAGAATTTTACTCAGAAAGAGAAATTACTAATGAAGACGAATAACTTGAATTGTCTTTGGTTATCACTAGTCAAGTGAAAAAATAATAAAGGCAAACAATAAAGAGGCCTGGGTACAGCTGACAGGGCGCCTATATAACTTCTAAATTGGTTGGATAATGTGGCATTCAGAAATAGAAATTATTTTGGCCAAAGAGTAACTTCCAATGAAAATCATCAGCTGCACTGATTTATTCAGTGTCTAGGTCTAATAATGAACTAAACCCAGGACTAAACCAGAGCCAAACACCAAGGTCTAAACCATGACTAAACAAGTGCTGAATATTAAACCATGACGCAAAACTGAACTAAATCAAGACAAAACCAGGATAATACCGTATTTAAATTCATGACTTAGCAAAAGACAAAAGGACTAAATCAGGATCAAACTAATACTAAACACAGCACTAAATGATTACTAAGGATTCAACTTAAAATCAGGAGCTTATTATTGAGACAACCAGGACTATAGACCAGGATTCAAATAATCTTAAAATAGAAGATATGACTAAACCCTGGACTCTACTATGGTAAAAACTAAGAAAAGAAAAAACACACACAGCTAAACTGTTCCCAAACAAATTCAAATCTGTTCGGTTTGAGTTCGCAGTGACATTTGAATATAAATACAGTCCATGCACTGCAGCAAACCGCTCCAAATGTGCTGTCACGTCCGACCCGAGCGGCTTTTAACACATCTGCTGAGTGCTGATTCAAACACAGCACCAAGCATAAATCATTAACGTTTGCCGGAACACTGCGGCTGAGTTTACTTGAGAAGAGAAATGTAGTTTTGTATTTTCTGTGGAGCGTGTTTTATCCAAGGAGTCAGGTTTATAAATAGGAGAGAAGACAGGGAGGACCTCAGGTGTGGACTGTGTGTACCAGTCTGTGAGAAGACTCTGGCAGTGCACACACCAGCAGCAGGTGATTTAGACACTCAACAACTGTCTTTAAGAGTTGTTCAATGTCTTAACCTCAGAAGTTAAGTCTGCCTTCCAACAATAAAAATTATTTTCCCCAAGATCCAAGTTTTTCCCCAGGTTTTTTTTTTTTTACTTGACAAAAAAATGAATAGTTACTACGCTGCATTTTCCGTCGTATTTTTTTTTTCTCTCATGCTTTGTTTTTATGCTTTACTTATATAACATTAGCTCTAACTAATATTGTAGCGTAGTGGGGCTTTACTTTCAAACACATTGCTCATATAACACTCTGACAGGTGCCATAGCGCTGAGATAATGAATGTTTTTCACAATCTGTCAGTTCTCCAGATGTGTTTTCACATGCAGTGTTACTTTTTACATTCTGTAAACCTACTATTATATCATGGCTTGAAGGAGTCAGTGTTTCTTACCCAATAGTTTTTATGCAGCTTTGTCCCAGTCAGTAATTTCTAATGTTTATTTCAACAAGTTGTGTTGACATCTAAATAAAAACATAACCTAATTGAAGGTATTTTTGGTTTAATTTATAAACAAACATATTTGTGCCCTCTGTGTGGTATTTTGTGTGAGGCCTCTTGTGTTATTCTTTGATCGAATTACTCTGATCCATGGTGCTGTAAACTAGGCCTGACTTATGCTGCCTTTGATTCACTGCATGGGCTGTCGTCATTCTGAATCTTCTGACAGGCATGAACGACTTCTGTGGGATCCTTTCTTCTTAGCTTGTTTTCCTAGCTAAGTATCAGAAAAAGCAGCCATATGTTACATGATCTGATAACTCAGCAGTTCATATCTTGTAGCTATAAATGATCTAAATTGAAACGTATAGCTTGCTCTTTTAGCCCTGCCGCCATTAAGTCATTTTACAGCCAGTGTAATTACAAGCCACTGAAAAATCATTAAACACAAGCACTTTAAGAGGTCAAATTAAGTATTTGCTAAGAGTTCAAGTGATGATTTAATAGAGGATTACACAGTTTGTGGATTCAGCTGCATTTTAATTGATTCCTTTAGCTTTTGAGAGAAACAAATTCATCTAATGTACAATTGATCTGCTCTGTCATATATAAATAGTCACGCTTTACTGTTCCTCAATGATTTTTTCTCACATGTCATGTCCATGACGAGGCCGTGCTGTGACGTATTTGGATGGCCTTTAATGGTGATAGACAGACAAGAGGAACTGTGAAGCAGAGAGGAAGGGAAAGAAGATTAAAGCAAAGGAAGATCAAGAGACAGACATGAACAGGGTGACACTCAGATGGATTTGTGTGCGTCTGTGTGTACAAAAATTACACAAGCTTTTACACACACGCACACAAGACGTGTCAAAGTACAGCCTTTGCAAATGTCAGATTCAGTTCAGTGAGAAAAGTGTCATGGAAAGTATTTTTTTAGGCGAAAAGCTACAATATCAAGGCTAAGATGAAATGTTTTTCTACTAACAATTAATATGCTAATTAAATGGGCTTCATCCATCTGAAAGTTTATCTTAGCTCTAGTGTACAAGCTTTAAAAACCTTTAAAACTAAAAACCCATTAGCTTGTCTTAAACTTGATTGTTAATGAAATAATAACTTAGCATTATGACAAGAAAACACAGCAACCTTATCGCTTTCACAAAATCAACAGCAATGCCCATAGAGCAAAGAACAGCTTGAAAAACTACTTATTTCTAGTTCAGAGGTAACTTCTACAGACAAAAACACAGCTGTGCCATTGGGTTCACCTGTCTCCCCGACTGTGGCTAACCTGTACATGGAGGAAGAAGAGAACAGAGCTCTGGTCTCTTTCCCAGGTGCAGTGCCCAGTCACTGGTTCAGATATGTTGATGACACGTGGGTCAAAATCAAAACCCAGGAAGTAAAAGCTTTTAACAGAGCACATCAACGCAGTGGACAAGAACATCAAGTTCACCCGTGAAGACGCCATAGATAACTGCCTGACTTTCTTAGACTGTGCAGTGGTTATTTGTGAGAGGTTTATAGGAAGCTAACACACAGATCAATATTTGCTGTTTGATTCTCACCACTCTCTGCAGCACAAGCTGGGAGTCATCAGGACTCTTCAGTCCAGAGCACAAGAGGTGCCCACTATCTCAGAAGGTAAACAGAAAGAAGAACAACACATCCGTAAAGCCCTGAGCGACTGTGGATACACCAAATGGACTTTCAACAAAACCAAGAAGACACAGACACTAAACAGACAGGAACCAGGGACAAAAGAGAAGGGTGTAGTTATCCCTTATGTGTCTGGTTTATCTGAAAAACTTAAAAGGATTTTTTTTAAAACACAACATTTCAGTCCAGTTTAAACTTGGGAATAGCTGTCAATAAACTAGTTCATCCTAAAGACAAGATCCCCACAAACAGAGTAACGTAGTTAGTGCAGTTCAGTGAAGAGTGCAGTTATGTTGGAGAAACGAAACAACAGCTTCACAAAAGGATGTATCAGTTCAGAAGAGCCAATCCTGGAGGACCTGAGTCTGCAGTCCACCTCCACCTCAAAGAGAAAGAGCATTCGAGGACAGTAATGTCCGAATTTTGGCCAGAGAGGCCAGATGTTTCAAGAGAGTTGTGAAGGAAGCCATTTTTGTGAAAATGGAAATTCTCTCTCAAGCATGTGAGGTGGCCTTGATTTATGCTGCTGGTCCCATCAGGTTTGGTTTCAGGAGAAACTCCTCCCTCTAGAGATATAAGCTCAGCTCTTTTACCAGTTGATTTCAGAATTGATAAGGTCTCTTGGAATTAGGGTTGAAAAGTCTTTACCGTGAAAACTGTCCAAGTGCTTTTGCATTAACTTTTCTTCAAAATGACCTGGATGACTGAGAACCTTCACAAACATTTACCAAAGGGGGCATTCCAGTATTAAATACTATTTTGTCAGTTCATGCCACTAACAGCAGTTAATTGTGCAGTAGGATACAGTGCTTTAATAATATCACTTTATTTGTGCTGCTAAAATACCTTTACCCCTCGAGACCAGGCCCAGCTAGACCCCTGGAGGTGAGGTGTTAACTAGCATTAAGAAAGAACAGATTATTAACGTCCACAGAGCTGCAATGTCGGGTTACAGCTTTTCCTGACCTCTGGAGACTGAACAATCCACCAACAGCTGCCGTTTTGTTTTACCCAGTGGTCTAGCCATCGCAATATCTTACAATCTATCTCTAAAAAGGATCTTACAATTTATTATTTTTCTACGTATGTAGAAATGTAAACTCAGTCTGTTTTTGTCAATGTTATAGGTCTGTATCCTTTTGACCTGAAAGTATGAACCCCCTAATAACCACAGAGTATTTTTGACTTTAGTGTTGTGGCAGCATTGAAGTTGGGTTCAAATTGTAATCCTGTGTTAGGGCTGCTGCTCCCTGACACTGTGAGCCACACGAGCTGTGAAAACACCGTGACCCTGGCATAGCCTGCCTTCTCTTGGCTCTGATTGTTTCTGGATATAGACTCTTGCGTAATGCTGCATGCGTAATGTGTGTCAACGATAGAGCCAACCGGCGCATCAGTCTGCCACCAAATAAATCTCAGGCATAGTCGCACATCGACACATGCTGACGTCCCACTGTCGTCTCATGTGCCAGTCACACCGGCCACCGCCAGATTTGATCTCATGTAATGGGCAGAGCAGACCCAACCAGCCAGAGAAATACACTGATGGACCAGAGATATACACTTTACTGCCGCCAGATTCACTGCACATGCTGTTCCTGGATTAGTTGGAATATGGTGATTCCAGATTAACAGGATGATGATAATCACAGATTAATAGTAACACAATTGTCCTCTTAATTAAACGAAAACTGAACAGCAGCTCCCATCATGAAAACAACACATACTTTTTATTTGCACAAATGTTCACTTGGACTCAGTTGATTTGGACATGTGCGGTACATTTTCATTTTAGATGGTGTCCACACTACTGACACTCCAGGATTACAATGCTGTTAAACCCTATTTTGGTTTGAAAATCCAACACAAGTGTGGATGGACAAAATAATAAAAGCTGAAAAGCATAGTGAGGATACGCTGTTGATATTTGACAAGTATTTTTGAAATGCTAGTATGGATGCAAGATGCAGGATTCATCCTATAACAAGGCTTTTTTTTAATCCCTCTTGGAGAGTGTTTTTTAGTTTTAGCCTGATCACACATACTTATTTCATTCTAATAAGATAATTGAAGTTGAATAGGGCGCCCTCAGACTTCTTCCAAATGTAAATTGAAGGGAAGGAATTCCAGACACCCTTTGAAATGTGAGTGGGTATGGCTGGTCAGACTCTTGCTTTCAAGCTTAAATAATAAAACCTTTACAAACCACCTTGTACATAATTGACAATGACAAAAGACAAATTGAAAAGTGTCTGTATATATTTATAAACTGATTTGACATTCCTTATTTCCTTATCAGAACCCAAAAAATCATCTAAAGTTTTATCAAGTTCCTTCCAAGTTTATGTGAATCTCAGAGAAATGGACAGACCGGGCAGCTCAGGCAAAAACCAAAAGAACCTAATTTAGTTTCAGTATATTTCAAGAACAGAACAGTGTGTTACAAAGCGAATGAAAAAGTAGCAGAGTGGACCTTCGCTCTCTGTCCAGGCCCTGCCAGCGAGTTTGTCACTTCCATTCACTCTGTCTTTCTACTGTAATCCTATTGTGATATTTTTTTTCCCCTCTTCTGTGGTTCTCTTTGTCCTTATTTATCAAACTTTCTCCCAGCATGCAGCAGTAGGTACCGCTCGTCTGTTTTCTCAGCCTTTCATTCTTCCTGATGGTTTGTCTTTGTCTTGGTCACACGCCCCGTTTCTTTTGCCAGCATAAAGTGTTGCTTCCTCCATCTGTTCCATGCCCCCCCCTACTTCCAAGCCTCTTCTGTCTCCGAACAAAACTGCAGCACCAGCCAACATACTGCGCACATGGATCCGAGCCATTAAGTGCTTTTTGCTTTGCTTGTTTGGGAAATGAGCTAGTATTGAACATTGCACTGAATAGAGCTTCAAATTAGCTCTGAAAGTAATTTTTTGATCAAAGCCATCTTCTACTACCAATACTTTCATACGTATTGAAGTATTCAAGACTAATTACTTTTAAAATTCACACTCATTAATGGTTTTTCACGTCTTGTTTATGCACGTCAAGAGTCTTATTTCACACCAGAAAACCAAATTACTTGTCCTAATTATTCTATCTCTGCGAACATGCCTGAACAAGACAACAAAACAAAAAGAATGGCTTTTGTTTGGCAATAGAAAACAAATTCAAATGAAAGCAAAAACAGAGCAGAAAGGCAGTGTAGTTTCATTATTTTGTTTATGTTGCACACATGCTCTTGCAGGCGTTTTTTTTTAATAATCTAATGAGTTCGCTCTCATAAAAGCGCCTGTGCAGATTATCCTTGGCCTCTATCAGCGCTGAGATACTGCCTCTGTTATTAGTTTCTTCCACACAGCCTCTTGTTGTGCCTCTGATTTAATTTCATCCTTGACTCTAGCACCTCTTTCATGGTTTCAAATAAAAAACAGCACTTTTGTTTTAGTGAGGTCTTAAGCCACTAAACTCCCAAACTCTGTCAGATTGTCTGTTAGATTCGGTTTTGTTGTTTAGTAATTCAGATATTCACCAATAGATATTTTCTGTTATTCAGGTTATATAAAGACAAATAAAAATTAAAGCTGCAAGCAGCATTTATCGGGGTTCAAGCAATCAAGCCTCAAATGCTAAACTTGAAGGCCTTTAAACCACAGACGCATTAAAGACATTATTTATTAACTTGGCAAGATTTCTATCACTGAAATAATGAACTGAAAATACCATTTACAGCCAATACAGGCAAGTCTGTTTTAATATCTGTTGACAGTCTGTACTACTGCACATCTACAGTCTGTACTACTGAATCTT
>JALDNG010003900.1:0-20755 GCA_024349245.1 Neodontobutis hainanensis
ATAGTTTTTAGATTTCAACAACGGACATATTAATCAAAAATTCAGGGTTTTGGAGCCTGCCCCCTGGTGGACGGCGGTATATTGCTGTATGGTGGCGCCTTTACTCGAGGACCTTTTTAAGGGTTCCTTGAGGAAGGCTTAGGTGAGAGTCCAGGGGTTCAACAGAGTCTAGAACAGGACTAAACCAGGATTTAGTTGGATTAGAACAAGTGTTAGTTGGGTTTGAGCAGGTTTTAACTGGATTTGAACAGGTTTTTGTTGGATTTGAGCAGGTTTTAGTTGAATTTGAACAGGTTTCAGATGGATTTCAACAGATTTAGTTAACTTTTAGTTTTCTAGAAGTGAGGTCTAAACCCAGTCTAAACCAGGTCTAAACCAGGTCTAAACCCGGTCTAAACCAGGTCTAAACCCAGTCTAAACCAGGTCTAAACCCGGTCTAAACCCGGTCTAAACCCGGTCTAAACCAGGTCTAAACCAGGTCTAAACCCAGTGTAAACCAGGTCTAAACCCGGTCTAAACCAGGTCTAAACCCGGTCTAAACCAGGTCTAAACCCGGTCTAAACCCGGTCTAAACCAGGTCTAAACCCGGTCTAAACCCAGTCTAAACCCAGTCTAAACCCGGTCTAAACCAGGTCTAAACCAGGTCTAAACCTAGTCTAAACCCGGTCTAAACCCGGTCTAAACCCGGTCTAAACCAGGTCTAAACCCGGTCTAAACCAGGTCTAAACCAGGTCTAAACCCGGTCTAAACCAGGTCTAAACCAGGTCTAAACCCGGTCTAAACCCGGTCTAAACCCGGTCTAAACCAGGTCTAAACCAGGTCTAAACCCGGTCTAAACCAAGTCTAAACCAGGTCTAAACCCGGTCTAAACCAGGTCTAAACCGGTCTAAACCCGGTCTGTTGGAACTGATGGATATCTAAAGCAGAGGCAGATGAAGTCGTTGAGTGGATCGTTTAATGATCAGTCGTTAATGAAGTGTGAACCGCTCAATGACTTTAATCTGATCGATATTGTCTGATACAGAATCAATAACACACCCTAACCCTTCACTGACTTTACAAAACAGCAACAAAGGAATCTCCTCTGTCCTGTAAAAGAAATGCTGAATGGTAAAGTGGTGAGTCCGGG
The DNA here is from genome assembly GCA_024349245.1 of Neodontobutis hainanensis. Classification (NCBI taxonomy): domain Eukaryota; kingdom Metazoa; phylum Chordata; class Actinopteri; order Gobiiformes; family Odontobutidae; genus Neodontobutis; species Neodontobutis hainanensis. The sequence continues at coordinate 1,130 of JALDNG010003900.1, forward strand.
GCGTTTCTCGGGAAAAGGCTGTTCCGACCCGAGGCAGAAATAATCATTTTAGTTTAATTAAAACTGCAGGAAATCCAGCGTTCAGAAACAGAACAGATCAGTTTTATCCTGTAGCAGAGCCAGGTCTGACGCTGAAGGGTAAATGGGGAAAATGACTAAATGCCACATTGACACGTCCTGAAACGATAATGGATTTGTGTAAAGGGCTCTCAGGCTGCGGAGGAAGGACACTGTAGTTCATGTTCATTGATTTACTTTTAAACGATTACATTTTCTCTCAAAGTCATAACAAGAAAAACAGGAATCAATATCTGCTCAATAATCTCTGACACAGCGTCTTTCCTTTTGGGCTGTTCTGGAGAGAAATGTCTCCTGTAAAAGTGCGTGACCCGGTAAAGAACCGTGTTCGAGCCTGAATCATCCGTCGAGGCTTTTACAGAGATTTAATGCATAAATCATGTTGATATAGAAATAAAACATGCATCTATCTTTTAGAGCGTTTGACAAAAGCCCCTCTCACGTGTGGTGTGCCCCAGGGGTCAATACTCGGGCCTCTTCTGTTTTCATTGTGTCAGAGAAGCACAGGGTCACTTCCGTACAACAACATTAAGTACGTTCACAGAGCTGACTCTGATTAAACCCTGGAGAACTGAGCCTCCCTGAGCTCAGACTAACGCTGCCGTCACTTCTAACTGCATTAAGCCTCTGGTACAAAGAGAAAAGACACTAAACCTGACTTTGTAGAGCTAAATGCTATTAAACCTGACTCATTTACGCCCAGTTATTATGGGGTTTTTTAAAAATATCAACTTTAACACTTGGCTCTTGACTCGGTGTGAGACGTTTCATTATTACCTTTTTTTTATTTTTTATTTTTTATTGTGACAGCACTTGGTCATAGTGTTGTTTTTCAGCGTTTTATAAATAACATTTTATTGTAAAACTAGTGGACACACGCGGTACTGCAGCACAAAAATCATGATTGAACACTGACTTAAAAAATCACAGGGCTCCATAATTTCCCATTTCTTTTAGAATTTCTGTTTTTTGAAATCTTTTTAATGTGCGAGATATGTTCTCATAACTGGCTTCTGTTACTTAGTGATGTAATTAAGTAACAGAATAGGCCTCTGAGAAAGAACATATGAGGCAACATGGTCTAACCCCGGTCTTGTGTGGTCTCCAGGGCATCAGCTCCCTCTTCAGTTCGCTGAAGGTGGTGCGTCTGCTGCGACTGGGCCGAGTGGCTCGTAAACTGGACCATTACATCGAGTACGGCGCCGCGGTCCTGGTGCTGCTCGTCTGCGTGTTCGGACTCGCCGCTCACTGGCTCGCCTGCATCTGGTACAGCATCGGGGACTACGAGGTACGAGGTCCGGGTAAAACCAGGGGTAGACCCAATAAAACCTGTTCAAATCAAAATGAAAACTAATAAAATAAAACTAAAACCAAACTCTACTTAAACCTCTTTAAACCAAATCCAAACAAATCTTTTTCATTTCAAGACTGGTTCAAATCATCTAAAACCTTTTGAGATCAACTAAAAACTGTTTTTTAGTTTTGATTTAGTAAAAACTAAATCAACTGGTTTTCAAATCCAACTGAACTGCTCAAGTCCAACTAAATCCACTTTAAATCCAGCCAAAACTTGCTTAAGTCCAACGTAAATGTGTCTGGATCCAAATGGTCCCCAACTAAAACTTGGGAAATCTAAAGAAATCCAGATGAAATCATTTCAAGTCCAACTAAAAACATCTGTAAAGAAATCTAGAACTGACCAAATCTTGCTAAAACCTGTTCAAATCCATCCTAAACCCTGTGTCCCTCTCAGGTGATCGACGAGGAGAGGAACAGCGTGCGGACCGACAGCTGGTTGTTTCTTCTCGGGGAGACCGCGGGGAGGCCGTACCGGTTCAACGCCTCGGGCTCGGGACGGTGGGAGGGCGGTCCCAGTAAAGACACGGTCTACATCACGTCTCTGTACTTCACCATGACCAGCCTCACCAGCATCGGCTTCGGAAACATCGCCCCCAACACGGACGGAGAGAAGATCTTCGCCGTCGCCATGATGATGATCGGCTGTGAGTGTCTCCTCGGACTGAAAGAACTCTAAATCCAACTGAAACCTGCTCAAATCCAAACGAAAACCTTTGAAATCCAATAAAAAAGTGTTGATATTCATTTAAAACTTCAAATCCTTCTTAAATCTGTTTAAATTAAAACCAGTCTGACTAAAACCTGTTCCAATCCCTTCATTTAAACTTTACAACCAATTCTTTGTATAGAATAAGAAAAAGAATGGATAGATGGACAGGCTTGTGTAAAGGATAACTCCTAAAGTAGCTTCTCGTGTTGTTACGAGGCTGTAATCCTCAGAGAAGGGCTGTCACTTTGTTCAAGAGTGACACGAGCTTTACATAAAAGCACACGGCCTTAAAGCTGCTGCAGGCGCTCACAGCTGCTCTTACACTGGATTAGTCCAGTTCTAGACCACTCCAGACTGGTTTTAGGGACTGGTCTTAGTCTGGGACGTAGCGACTGGACCAGTCAAGCCCTACCCTAGACCATCATTAAACACAACAGAAAACAAGTTAATGAGTCGTGAATAACTGCAGCCTTCAGTTTAATGCATGACTTTTATATTGAACTCCATTTCCCATAATCCATCTGTGCACCAACCATTCACACTGGGACACAGACACAAAGAACAGAGACAACAGTCTTTTGAAATCCAACTAAAACCTGTTAAAATCCAAGCATTAATCGTCGTCAGAGACAGAGCTTCCCGTTGAAGAGATGCTCCGTGACACTTCCTTCTGACTGCGTTTGGAGGAATCCTCTTTGAAAAATTCAGCGTCTGTCGGTTCCACTCAGAGCACTTTGTGTCTCCGCTCGACTCCACCGGGGTCTCTGTGGTTTTACTCCGACAAGCTTTAAACGAATCCTGAACAGCCCCGAGGAAAACCAGTCAAAACGCCACCTCTGGGTCCGACATATGCAGTCAAACAGTTAAATGTGCTTTGTGAGCGTTGGACCTGAGCAGATTTAAGAACAGCGTGATTTACTTTGAGAAAAATCAACCAGGGTTTTGACTGAGCAGCCCCTCGACCCAGAACGAGTAACATGAGCTATAGATAAAAACATGACCCATTTAAACTGTAGGATCCACAGTCTTACTGGGTCTGGTCCAGTCAGCATAAAACCTGTTCAGATCCAACTAAAACCTGTTCAGATCCAACTAAAACCTGTTCAGATCCAACTAAAACCTGTTCAGATCCAACTAAAACCTGTTCAAATCCAAAAAAACCTGTTCAGATCCAACAAAAACCTGTTCAGATCCAACTAAAACCTGTTCAGATCCAACTAAAACCTGTTCAGATCCAACAAAAACCTGTTCAGATCCAACTAAAACCTGTTCAGATCCAAGTAAAACCTGTTCAGATCCAACTAAAGCCTGTTCAGATCCAACTAAAACCTGTTCAGATCCAAAAAAACATGTTCAGATCCAACTAAAACCTGTTCAGATCCAACTAAAACCTGTTCAGATCCAACAAAAACCTGTTCAGATCCAACTAAAGCCTGTTCAGATCAAACTAAAACCTGTTCAGATCCAACAAAAACCTGTTCAGATCCAACAAAAACCTGTTCAGATCCAACTAAAGCCTGTTATAACCCATCTAAATCTGTATTGACCTTGTCCTTGTCTCTTGTAGCGCTCCTGTACGCCACCATCTTTGGAAACGTGACCACCATCTTCCAGCAGATGTACGCCAACACCAACCGCTACCACGAGATGCTCAACAGCGTCCGGGACTTCCTGAAGCTGTACCAGGTCCCCAAAGGCCTGAGCGAGCGGGTCATGGACTACATCGTGTCCACGTGGTCCATGACCCGGGGCATCGACACCGACCGACAGTCGACCTTCTGGTTTCAGTCACACACTGGATAAATCTCAGAGTAGGGTTTATCCTGACCTCTGTGACCTGTGCAGGGTTTATCCTGACCTCTGTGACCTGTGCAGGGTTTATCCTGACCTCTGTGACCTGAGCAGGGTTTATTGTGACCTCTGTGTCCTGTGCAGGGTTTATCCTGACCTCTGTGACCTGTGCAGGGTTTATCTTGACCTCTGTGACCTGTGCAGGGTTTATCCTGACCTCTGTGACCTGTGCAGGGTTTATCCTGACCTCTGTGACCGTTGCAGGGTTTATCCTGACCTCTGTGACCTGAGCAGGGTTTATCCTGACCTCTGTGACCGTTGCAGGGTTTATCCTGACCTCTGTGACCTGTGCAGGGTTTATCCTGACCTCTGTGACCTGTGCAGGGTTTATCCTGACCTCTGTGACCTCTGTGACCTGTGCAGGGTTTATCCTGATCTCTGTGACCTGAGCAGGGTTGATCCTGACCTCTGTGACCTGAGCAGGGTTTATCATGACCTCTGTGACCTGTGCAGGGTTTATCCTGACCTCTGTGTCCTGTGCAGGGTTTATCCTGACCTCTGTGACCTGTGCAGGGTTTATCCTGACCTCTGTGACCTGAGCAGGGTTTATCATGACCTCTGTGACCTGTGCAGGGTTTATCCTGACCTCTGTGACCTGTGCAGGGTTTATCTTGACCTCTGTGACCTGTGCAGGGTTTATCCTGACCTCTGTGACCTGAGCAGGGTTGATCATGACCTCTGTGACCTGTGCAGGTTTTTTTCTTGACCTCTGTGACCTGTGCAGGGTTTATCCTGACCTCTGTGACCTGAGCAGGGTTTATCATGACCTCTGTGACCTGTGCAGGGTTTATCCTGACCTCTGTGACCTGTGCAGGGTTTATCTTGACCTCTGTGACCTGTGCAGGGTTTATCCTGACCTCTGTGACCTGTGCAGGGTTTATCTTGACCTCTGTGACCTGTGCAGGGTTTATCCTGACCTCTGTGTCCGGTGCAGGATTTATCCTGACCTCTGTGACCTGTGCAGGGTTGATCCTGACCTCTGTGACCTCTGTGACCTGAGCAGGGTTGATCCTGACCTCTGTGACCTGTGCAGGGTTGATCCTGACCTCTGTGACCTCTGTGATCTGAGCAGGGTTGATCCTGACCTCTGTGACCTCTGTGACCTGTGCAGGGTTGATCCTGACCTCTGTGACCTGATCAGGGTTGAGCCTGACCTCTGTGACCTGTGCAGGGTTTATCCTGACCTCTGTGACCTGTGCAGGGTTGATCCTGACCTCTGTGACCTCTGTGACCTGTGCAGGTTCTACAGATCTGTCCCAAAGACATGCGTGCGGACATCTGCGTGCACCTGAACAGGAAGGTGTTTAAGGAGCACCCTGCGTTCCGATTGGCCAGTGACGGCTGCCTGCGGCGCTGGCCGTGCAGTTCCAGAGCGGTGCACAGCGCCCCGGAGACCTGATCTTCCACGCCGGCGAGCGTGGACAGCCTCTGCTTCGTGGTGGCGGGGTCACTGGAGGTCATCCAGGACGACGAGGTGGTGGCCATCTTAGGTAAGGCCCAGGAAAACCTGTTCAAATCCAACTAAAGCCTGTTTAAATTCAGCTAAACCCGGTTTAACGGACACATGAATGAGCGGAGGAAGATAAAACTGCATGAACTTATGTCTGATCCAGTAAAACGTCCTGTTGGTGAGAGAGCGCTGCTGGATCAGGTTCTTTGTGCACAGACACATGAGCCGCTCTGATATTCTCCAGAGACACTTGTTTCTGTCTAAATATTATCTCTGTCTGATCTGTTTACTCTGAGTCCGGTCCTGATCCGGTCCTGACACTGATGACACCATCTGTCATTTCTTTACTCTTCGCCATTTAGACAGAGTTTATTAAGGAAACACAAGGAACTATACACACCACGGGGAAAATAAAACGCCAGACTCCACCGAGCTGTAGTGTCTTTGGAGCCTGAAAATGTCTCAGGCCACTTTTGAACGAAAACTAAGAAATAAATCAGCTGTGATTTAAAACATCTATATCCTTGTTTATGTTGTGATTGTACCAGTTCAGCCCGGTTCTGGCTCACTCCGGCTCATTTCAACACTGCAGTCTGAAACGTTTGTTTTAAACAGACTACACCTCATTTTTGTGCAAATATTACAACAAACAACCTGTTAAAGGTTGTGCAACAGTGTCTCTTCTCAGCAGGGTTAGTCAGTGTTGTCCGGCTCTGGCTTTATGAATTTAAACATTTATCGTCTCCACTGCATTAAACACAAGCACAACCTGTGCCTCACATATTGAGTCCCTAAAAGATGGGAACCTGCTGCAGCTCGTTGAATGTAATGTTCCGAAAGATGGGAAGAAACAGAAACCTGCAGCTTTTGACTCAGTCTGGTTTAGTTCGGACCTGTATTTGAGCCTGGTTTAACCCTGCGTAATGTGGACTTTGTCTCTAGGTAAAGGCGACGTGTTCGGGGGCGTCTTCTGGAAGGAAATGACGATGGCTCAGTCGTGCGCTAACGTCACGGCGCTGACCTACTGTGACCTGCACATCATCAAAGCGGGACGCGCTGCAGAAGGTCCTCGAATTCTACTCCGCCCGCAAACCACTTTGCCAAAAACCTGCTGCTCACCTACAACCTCCCATAAGCGGGTCAGTCCTGGGCACACAGCCCTCGCTCCAGCCACAGTCAATGACATTGTAAAATACAGTGTTTTTGGTTTTAAAAGGAATATTGGAAAACTAATGAGCAGTTATCCTTTTATTTCAAACTAAAATAGAAAATGAACTACAGCTGGATGTTTAATGTTAACTGTGTTTGTGAAGGACAGAGTCTCTGTCCCATAGACAGCTCTGGCACTCGCCCCACACTTGGCTCTTCTTTTGGGCTCCTGTGTCTGGTGTGGACCCAGGGTGTCTCTCAGTTTAAACCCAAAGGGTGGGGGGGGTGGGGGGTCCTCGGGCTACAGGACAGACGTATACCTGCAGTTTCACCTGCACATTATATTTGAAGCTGTTGTTCAAAGGGTAGCTTTGTAAATGTATTTTTTAATAAATAAACCAAATCACTGTTTTTAAAATAATACAATGCTAACTAATAAAAGAAGAGTTTTATAATGTCTACAGTCTGCAGCCTGACAGACCTGATTAGATTTATCTATAGGTTGGCTTTGATGTCTTTCTGCTGTGGAGCTGAATCTGAGCTGGAAGTGTCGAGGCGTGTCTCAGTCGTAAATCTCCTTTAGGTGAGAGAATGTGTTGGTGTGAGTCTGTAGTGTTTTAAATCCGTCTCTCGGCTGTAAATCGATCAGAGCGGGTCGTGTTCTGCTTCAATGAGCAGTAACTGAGCTCTGAAGGAGAACGACCTCCAGAAGACCCCTCACAGCCACAGGAGGAAACAAGAGGATCTGAACAGGTTTTATCTGGATTTGAACTTTTGTTTTTATCATATACACGTCGTCTCGTTTAGTGTCAGTATCAACTCAACTCAACTCTTTCTGAAATGACAGTCGTCAGCTCGGGTCAGTGCCACACTTCGTGCACATCAGCGTTTAGTGCACGTCAGAGTTAATGCTCATCAGCCCGAACAGTGACCTTGAGTCGTCAGCTCAGGAAACACCACAGGTCACACAGGTCACACAGGTCACACAGGTCACGGTCTCAGCACTCTTTAAAGAAGCAGCTCTGCTCTGAACTGGGACTGAAGACTGGACCAAAGCCGGACCAGATCAAGACTAAAACCAGACTAATTTAAGACCAAAGTGAGACTAAATCAAGACTAAAGCCAGACTAATTTAAGACCAAAGTGAGACCAGATCAAGACTAAAGCCAGACTAATTTAAGACCAAAGTGAGACCAAATCAAGACTAAAGCCAGACTAATTTAAGACCAAAGTGAGACCAGATCAAGACTAAAGCCAGACTAATTTAAGACCAAAGTGAGACTAAATCAAGACCAAAGTGAGACCAAATCAAGACTAAAGCCAGACTAATTTAAGACCAAAGTGAGACCAGATCAAGACTAAAGCCAGACTAATTTAAGACCAAAGTGAGACTAAATCAAGACCAAAGTGAGACCAAATCAAGACCAAAACCAGAGTAAATCAGACCAAAGCCAGAGTAAATCAGACCAAAGCCAGAGTAAATCAAACCAAAGCCAGAGTAAATCAAACCAAAGCCAGAGTAAATCAGACCAAAGCCAGAGTAAATCAAACCAAAGCCAGAGTAAATCAAACCAAAGCCAGAGTAAATCAAACCAAAGCCAGAGTAAATCAAACCAAAGCCAGAGTAAATCAAACCAAAGCCAGAGTAAATCAAACTAAAACCAGAGTAAATCAGACCAAAGCCAGAGTAAATCAAACCAAAGCCAGAGTAAATCAAACCAAAGCCAGAGTAAATCAAACCAAAGCCAGAGTAAATCAAACTAAAACCAGAGTAAATCAGACCAAAGCCAGAGTAAATCAGACCAAAGCCAGAGTAAATCAAACCAAAGCCAGAGTAAATCAAACCAAAGCCAGAGTAAATCAAACCAAAGCCAGAGTAAATCAAACCAAAGCCAGAGTAAATCAAACTAAAGCCAGAGTAAATCAGACCAAAGCCAGAGTAAATCAAACCAAAGCCAGAGTAAATCAAACCAAAGCCAGAGTAAATCAAACTAAAGCCAGAGTAAATCAAACCAAAGCCAGAGTAAATCAAACCAAAGCCAGAGTAAATCAGACCAAAGCCAGAGTAAATCAGACCAAAGCCAGGGTAAACCAGGTCTAAACTCAGGAGAACAGATCTTTTGACGTATGTGTTCAGGTTGATTACATAATTCCTTCTTTTTTCTGACTGAAAGCTGTAATGACGTCTATAAAAAGCTGCTCTTGAGTCGTTCAATCGGATGTGAGTCTGCGATGTGTCCTGAATAATAAATGCTCCGGTCTTTACGCTTCCAGCCCCGGATCATGCAGATTTAATCGATGGCCTGCAGCTTTGGCCGCTCACTCTGACTTCAGCTGGAAATGTAAGGGTTTTCCTGCTGCTCTTAAACTCAAACACCTTCAGGACAAAATTAGGCTTCCACTGATTCAAACACGATTATGTCACTCTGTTTATGCAAAGAGGACGTGGACGGCAGCATTTCTAATTTAGTCGGAAACAAAAAGAAATATGGGGCTTTAGATTGATGGGAAGTGCGTCGCTCTGTGGTTGTATAAATATAGAAACACAATAAAACATGCTCTTTCTTCCAAACTTGCCTCTTGGATAGTCTCCACTTGTAAATAAAGATGCCGACCGTTATTTATTGGTTGCACAGAATGGGGTCTTTCCCTCCGCTAAAAGAAGAACGTCCACGGCAGTCATTCTGACGGATTGAACATTTAGGGCTTGCTTCTTCTGACTTTTACTGAATGTCTGTCTTATTTTCATTTTTTTAATACTCCTTCCAGAGGAAACTCATGGACTTTTTTATTTCTATGGGGAAAGTTGTTGGGGCAATTGTTCTCGGAGGGCTGGTCAAACTAACAGACCAAAAGGGAAAGAATTATCTACTGCCAGCCACTTCCTGTTGCCAGTTACTAATTAATCATTTTATTAAAATGCTCTTTTCATTTTGGAAACGGTCAGAATGAAAGTAACGGATGGGGCAGTCAAAATGACCTCACGGCTTTCTAACAAAAATCTGGTCCCGACTTTTACAGTGTAGTATCACTTTTTAAACCGAGACGTGATTAAAACACGTATTATGCTGTTTGTTTGTGACATGGGGGGCTCTCGGGCTTAACGTGTTAATTAATGTTTTAAGTTAAACTAACCAAATTTACATTTATTCATTATCTGAACAAAAATGGTTTTCTATTTAAAAACAAAAATACATTTAATTATCTGTGAATTTTTATTTATTTAATTGAACTTTTGACTCCAGTCGATGGTGAGATTATTATGCAAAGGTTAAATTGTTAATTCAACAATCATTTTGTCTCTCTTTTCTCAGATTGTGTTCCGTAAAATCCTTGACGTGAAGCGTGAGGAAGAGGAGATGTTGAAGAGAAAGAACGAGGCTCCGTTAAACCTCCTCCAGATCATCCAGTTCGACGGTTATTCCAGCGTTTCGGCAACAAAGAGAGGCCCGACTCGCGGCCGAACATGGTGTGAAGCGGCCTTAACTGCGGACGTCGAGCGAGGATCGTTAATTCGAAGCTCCTCTGCGCGCCCTGAAGTCCTGGCTTCGACGAGTCTCGTGACGGTAACAGAGAGTCCAGCCACTCCCACAACGTCTTCGAGCACGTCTTTGAGGAACACGAACAGGAGTCCGCGAAACAGCATCTGTAAATCTGCTGAACCTCCGAAAGCGAAAGGCTGGGGTCGGTTTAAAGAGTCTGTGGTGAAAGCCGAGTCGTGGAGCAGCGTTTCCAAAGCAGAATCGATGGAGACGCTTCCCGACAGGACAAAATCTCAAGGCGAGGTTTCGCTGAAGAAAACCGACTCGTGCGACAGCGGGATCACCAAAAGCGACCTTCGACTGGACAGCGTTTGTGAATCTCGAACGCCACATGACAGAAGTCCGGTCCAATCCGAAGAAAAGAAAGCTTTCTGTCCGATTTTAGAGCAGCCAAATGTCCAAGCTGCGTTTGTGGAGCTGAAACAGGAATTACGTGAAGATATTCAGTCGTTAAACAATCGAATGGCGGTGCTAGAGACTCAACTCGGAGAAATGCTACGGCTTCTCAAATCCAGAAAGTCATCCGGTTCATTCTTCGAGATTTCACGACCGCCGTCTCCGGATTCTCCAGATAGTTTTGTGTAAAGATGTAGCTCTTTTCCAGTTTCATAGCACTTTTTTGGTTGTTCATTGAGATAAAGCTAAAATGGTCTGTACAAGGTAAAACATAAGAAAGTCTTCCAGTAAAAGGTCCAGCAAAAGACGGTTGTAAATGGTCTGAACCAAGAGGAGCTTTCCAAATGGAAGAAATGTTGCGATGAGGTTTGGTTACTGAAAAAAGGCAAAGAAGTCCAGTCTAATCCATTCTGTTGGGTTTAGAGCCAAAAAAGCTTCAAGTCATGTTCTTCTAATTGGATTACTCAACAACATCGAGTCGCTAACAGTCAAACGTTAGAGACACAGCTAGTTTTTTACGGTAAAAAAGAGAAATGATCTTCCCACCAGTGTCACAGGAATCCATTTGGTCAAAATTGGAAATGCTCTTCAGTTGGATGTAGTCCAAAACTTGTGCCACGGTTTATTTAATATTTAAAAGAATTGTGTCGCTATTATTGGGCAGCAAACTTTTACTCAATTGAAGTGGTTTATGACCTTATATATTTATGAAGTTATTTATGAAGAACTTATAAATTAAATATTAATTGTTTTCTTTGATAAATTGTGACGTAACAAACGTCTTCTCTTGCTCTTAGGAGTTTCAGAGAAGGAACGCCGAGACAAACAGGAGACTGTTTCTCTCTTTAACTCCAAAGCCAACAGCAGCACTTGATGAAAAAGTAGAATAAAATGTGAGGCTCTGTCGCGCGGCGGTGGCTTCAGCTGAATATCTTGAAGTAAGATCTATAACAAGGATGATTTGAAAAAGACTCGCACAAGGCACAAGAAAACTTTGATCCATTTTTCCTCAAACTATTCCAAGATTATAAAAAATATATATATAAAAAAGTGCCACAAAATGCAAAAAAAAAAAAATTGTAGGGCCTTTCTGACCATATTTCTCCACTATATATTTACCTTATTGAGCTTTTCTCCTGGAGTTTAAGTAGGTTAGGTTTTTGAAGCATTAAGGGTTATATCAATAACAGATGCACAGAGATTGAGTTAGTTTTCAACTTAACTGACTCTTCTGTGGAAACTGTCACATAAAAGTTTATTGGATCATATTTATTATACGATTAAAGAGTTGCCATCAGAGCGAGGGAAGTGTGTCTGAAACGGGAGTTCTTTATCTAAAGCTGGTTCTGGGATGAACGCCCGTAGACTCTGTTCTATTAACATCATCGGCACCTTTTTATTCCTTCCTTTGGTAACGGTAGCACATCACAGGCCTAATGTTGAGTCAGGGACTTGTTTTTAAAGCTGAAGTCTTCCAACAATAAGAGTTTATCAATTTCAACTTCTCGTCAAAGTCTTCCAGAAAAATAATTTCATCGAGAAACCTTTTGTGAGACAAAATAAGGACTGATTGAGTCTTGTTACATCATGTTTGAATCTCACAGAACGACCTTTTACAAAGCTTTCATCGAGAAGCTAAAGGACTGATTGTTGGGTTAATACCTCAAAGAATCTCATTGAATCTCCTTAAATTTCAAGAAATGACACTTTTTCATTTGCTTCTAAAATCAACGTCCTTTTTTGAGATTTGACATCAAGACCCAGATTCAACACGTCCTTTTTTTCCAACACAATAGACTAGTCTTTCAGCCTTAATTGAAAACCGCCAGTCGTGCGGACTTATTTTTGTTTGATTGTGGATTGAACTTGGCTTTTTAAAGAGAGACAACAAGACTTGAATCTACAAAACAGCAATAGAAAGAGCAATGCTTGGGATTTCCAGTTTTAATTCTAGTTACAGCAAACTGGAATAACGTGAAGACTGGACAAAGATAGACTTTCCATGGCAATAATTTCCGACGGCTTTAAAGGGACTGTGCACTGTGAAGCAGGAAGTAGCGCCATGCTTCAATGAGATGAGTTCAATAATGGGCAAAGATTATACTTCTGAATGTTTATTGGCCAGCTCTTACTGTGAAGACAATGTTCTGGTGGATCTCCGCTTGAAATGTAAAACGTGTCCCGTGTTGTGTCAAATACTAATAATGTATCGTATTAATATGCAATCATTGCCCTGTCGAATAACACGGGCCCAGTCGCCAGAAACAAATGGATAATGTTGATCTGTGGAGAATCTGCGTTCTCAGTTCTTTCTCTTTCAGGAACATTTTTCATTTGGGCCTCACTTTAAAAATGTGTTGAGTTAAAAGAAGCTGGAGATGTTTGATTTTTGACTCCAGCGTAAAGAGCCTTACAGTAATCAAGCCGAGAGGAGACAAGGTTTCTGAGGTTGCTGCTTTAGTTATTTGAGATTTCAAAGTAAAATCTGAATACTTTCTTATAAATTGTGGCACTTTTTCAGGTTTTGATGATAGATGATAGTCAAACCTCCACCATGTCTCTGTTTTCTGTGCTTAATATTCTTTCTAAGCTAATAGGCTCTTCTAAAGGCGGTCTGTTTCACACATTAACATTTACCGACTCGGTTCTGGTCGATTGACATTAAACATAAGCTGACGTCGTGTTTATATTCCCTCCAGTCAGCGCAAATCGACTGCTTGTGAAAGTGAAACCTTTTCCTTCGGTCGGTGTAAACTCTTAAGGGCAAACCTACTTTAGGTCTAGTTCTCTGTGGGAATTCTCGGTCATCCAGCTCATAGTAAGTAAAAAGAAGGCACCTGGATGTAGAGTTTAAAGGCAGAAGATGTTTTATTCCTCGGGGGTTTGTCAGCCTTAGAATGGATTGGTGAGAGCTGAATTTATATTCCTCATAAGACAAGATAATTCTGATATTTGTGTTGCCTTAATGAATCTTTTAACTCTCGTCCGGGTCTCTTCTGCTTTAATCTTAGCCTCAGTTCAGTTCGTGATTCGTCTGAGGTTTAGTCTGGCTTTGGTTCTAGTTTTAGCCTGGTTTAATCCCAAGAATAAAAATGCCCCAGGTTTATGTAGCTTCACATTTTGGGTAGTATTTCTGCCACAGGATATGACCATATATGGACTGTAATCGCTCCACAGATGTGTTTTGGGGAGGTTCTTTAACGAGCTGGCGACTGGGTTCCCTCTCAAGCACTTTGGTCTTTTGTCCATTTGTCGTTTGTCGTCTGTTTGTTGCATGAAGCTGTTTTTCATTTTTTTAACAAGAGACTGAGTCACTGATGAAGACCGCTTCCTGTGCATGAAACCCCCAGCCCTGTTCAGACCTGGATTTAACACGTAGACCTGGTTTAGTCCTGCTTTAGACCTGCTTTAGACCTGGTTCAGACCTGGTTTAGTCCTGCTTTAGACCTGGTTTAGACCTGGTTTAGACCTGGTTCAGACCTGGTTTAGACCTAGTTTAGACCTGGTTTAGTCCTGCTTTAGACCTGCTTTAGACCTGCTTTAGTCCTGCTTTAGACCTGCTTTAGACCTGCTTTAGACCTGGTTTAGTCCTGCTTTAGACCTGCTTTAGACCTGCTTTAGACCTGCTTTAGACCTGCTTTAGACCTGGTTTAGACCTGCTTTAGACCTGCTTTAGACCTGCTTTAGACCTGCTTTAGTCCTGCTTTAGTCCTGCTTTAGTCCTGCTTTAGTCCTGCTTTAGACCTGCTTTAGACCTGCTTTAGACCTGCTTTAGACCTGCTTTAGACCTGCTTTAGACCTGCTTTAGACCTGCTTTAGACCTGCTTTAGACCTGCTTTAGTCCTGCTTTAGTCCTGCTTTAGTCCTGCTTTAGACCTGCTTTAGACCTGCTTTAGACCTGGTTTAGTCCTGCTTTAGACCTGCTTTAGACCTGCTTTAGTCCTGCTTTAGACCTGCTTTAGACCTGCTTTAGACCTGGTTTAGTCCTGCTTTAGACCTGCTTTAGACCTGCTTTAGACCTGGTTTAGTCCTGCTTTAGACCTGGTTTAGACCTGCTTTAGACCTGCTTTAGACCTGGTTTAGTCCTGCTTTAGACCTGCTTTAGTCCTGCTTTAGACCTGCTTTAGACCTGGTTTAGTCTGGTGTTAACTCCAGAAAGGAACAGAGCCTTCTAAAGCGCTGAATTTGATCAATAATAATAATAATAATCTGCACTGTTTTAAACGACTGTAAACGCTCTTCTTGTTGTATCAAAGATTATTTATATCACACACATCCGCTGTCAATAAACGGTTTTATACTTTGTACTTTTTAATCTAATTTCTACCTGCAAAGCAGAGACTCAGTAAATGGGACTTTTTCCTGTTTCCTTCCATCGATGGTGACTCTTCTGTTTGCATTAAGATGATTACACTGCTGTGTTAAGGTAATTACTTTTTCCATGTTTTACCTTTTCTCGTTTATGTAGCTGGGCTTTGAGTGTCTACAGTCTGGACAATTAGAGTTAATTATAGAGCTAACACTAAGGCAACACTGACAGGTTCTGGTGCGTCGGAAGGGTCCCTAAAAGCGTACTGTCCCACGATGAGGACGCCTCTGTCCTGAGTGTCTGGTCCAAAAACACGTACAATAGGACTTTTCTGGGGCCAGGACATGAGATGTGTAACCTCAGTGGGGCTTTCCTGAATTATATTAATAACTGATCTAATGTCTCAGCTGTGGCTATAGCACACGAGACTCTTACCAGAGCCTACGCTGCTAATACTTCAGTCAGTGAGGCTATTTTAATTCATCTTCAAGTGCAGACTCTGTGTGTGACTGTGGAGCTTTTCTTTGGTGAATAAGTGGCTAATATCCTCTTCTCTGTGCGGCAGATGTTGTAGTGATTATTGACACAAACTAAATGCTCCATCGATCGTCTCCTGGGAACCCCTCAGGAAACGGACCCCTCCTCCTCGGCTTTTGATCTGCAATGCGGTGCCACCCGTTTGTTCCCAGCTCTCTTTCATCTGCACAAGAAAAAAAACCTAATAACACCCACTGTCCTCCAACACTGCAGCGCCCTCTACAGGACCAGGACTTTGACTACAGCAGGCGAGGACCGGACCTGCTTCAGATGTGAGTCCAGAGAGTTAAAGTCAGGTTTATGTGTAACGTATACAAGCATCGTTAGTCTCTTTATAAAATCAGGCCCCAGTCCCAGTTTTTCCCTTAACCCATCAGGGTCCAGGCTATACACCCGTCCAAACGGAGATTTTAGGGGACCACTCTTCAGACAAAGGTGTAAGATCATTTCCCATAATGCACTGTGTTCAGAAGCACTGCGGCTGCGAGAGGTGCAAAATATAAAAATATTCAATGATCTCTTCCATCAACACCAAACTGACACTGAATTCTACTTCGCTCTATTTCTTTCTTTTTGGTGCTGCCTTGTAAATGACTAAAGAGCATGTGGCGGAGTGCCTCAGAGCAAGAAGGTTGTGAGTTGAAAACATTCTCAGCTGACTGCGGTCTTTCTGTGAGGAGTCGTCTCCGGGTACTCCGGTGTGTCCCTGTAATCTTACTGTAATCTTAGCCCTACATTGTGACTAACAAGTGGTAAATTATGTGTAAATGGAGAATTGGGTTTGGGCCTAACCTTTAAATAAATAACACTGTTGTACAGAGTTGGAAGGACACAGTGCACACTCGAACACTTGTCTTGTGTGAACAAAGCCTGAGGTGTTTCTTTTGTCTCTGGTCCAGCTCCGTCCTGCCTCTGACTCTCACTTTGGCCCCGGGTTCTCTCAGAAATGCTGAGTGGAGCCTCCTTTTTATTACACGGTGCCCCTCCCTCTGCTCGGCTCTGTCCCGGGACGTGGTGGTGCCCTGGCCTCCTATTATGAAGCGCAGCGTTGTTTTTCTGCCTCGCGGCTGAAGGTTCTAGCGCCACAGCATCATATATGTGGCTGAGCCGGGACGACGGGGGCATAACCTAACAAATGTGCGGGGTCAATTGGTAAGAAACACTTTCTGTTGTGTTTTTTCTTTCACAGATTCAACTCGGACCGTTGTAGTTAGACTTTAATTTCCTGCTTTGGATTATGTTTCTGTTGGATTTTAAGGGATTTTGAGAAATATTATAAACTGTACTTTAGAGGATTTATTTTGCTTTTTGAGTTTCAGTGAGCATTTAAAATTTTCAGAGAAGCAAAAGAGGCAAATATTAAAAATAAATTTGGGAATTTTTTTTTTAAACAATTTTTTTCTAATAAACTTTCTGATTATTTTACAGTTTTATCATTTCCATAGATTTT
Organism: Neodontobutis hainanensis; assembly: GCA_024349245.1. Classification (NCBI taxonomy): domain Eukaryota; kingdom Metazoa; phylum Chordata; class Actinopteri; order Gobiiformes; family Odontobutidae; genus Neodontobutis; species Neodontobutis hainanensis. Next base: position 17,960 of record JALDNG010003900.1, read on the forward strand.
TTTTTTTTACGCTAATGCTACATTTTTAGTAATCGTTCCAGAAAAATTCAAAGCAGATTTTTTTTTCTTTTGGGGGGTTTCTAGATCTGTTTTTTTCCATGGAGAAGCCAAAAAACACTAAACTTTACAATTCCTATTTCTATTCTATAACTCATACAGAAGTCCCTCGAGGAAACCAAACTACTTTTTGAGAGAACCTATTTAACTTTTATGGACTTATCTTTACTGCTTTAGATTATGTTTCTGTGTCAAATGGAGCTGTTTAAACTTACATTTTTTCTGGAAACATCTAAAACTTTTCTCTGTCTAGATGTGATGTGTTTGTGTTCAGAGATGCAAAAGACTGAGAAGCAGACATTTGTACAGTATCCTCCTTCGTGAATACTGAACAACTGTTTTATTCTTTTAATGCGGGGTTGTTTCTCTGTCCGAAAGAGGCTTTGGGCAAAATGTTTACAGTAACAAACTCACGTTCTGTTATGGTCCAGAGTCAGTGTTAGTGATTAATGATTGAAATACGACTGAAAAGTTTTTGTCTTCTGGTTTTCAGTCCATGCTTTACACCTCATAGAACAATCCACAAAGGTTCAAATGTTTGCCTGGGAAAACAGTACAATATCCGACCATTTTTATTTTTATTAGCCGTACATTCATTTGTGTATTTTTACATTGAAGTCCATTTTCTTCCTCCGCAATACCACGAGTGGCCACTGGTAAAATGACAGGGAAGTGGGCCTATAGCTAATACGTCTTTTGAAATAGTGCCACCTAAAGGAGACGAGTTGAACTGCTCCAGAATATGTTCCTTTCTCAATTTAATTTGACAAATATGTTTTCCAAACTGTACTTTAGCACAAGTCATTGTTGTGGAAAAAACTGTGAAAATTGGGCAGGTTTTTATCATTAGTAGTATTATTATTATTTCCGTAGAGTATTAGTGATTCTGTACGATGTAATAAGTTTGATGTGGTGCATATTCTGGTCGATAATAGATTCTCTCTTGTTACTGGGACAGTCAACAGGTCAAAAAGGTGAGAGCAGATCCTAGACTGTTCAGGTAAATAAACTTCATTGGACAAAATGAATATCTGGATCTAAGTGAAGAACAAGTGGAAGCTAATGCTACCAGAGAAGCTTGCTGTTGTCGAGAGCAGAGAGGTGTTTTTTGTTTTCGGGGAGGCCTGATGAAGCTGGACAAACAATATTCTCCTCGGTACATTAGGCACAGAGCCCGAGGCCACAACAATGCAGCCCGACTCTCAACGTTGCTAGATCTCTCTCTGGAAACGGCAGCACAAACCGGTTTGTTCTGGATCTTTCAGTCAGCATTTAGTCCAAAGTTCAAAGAGGCTTGACCGTTTTGTTTCTGCTCCAGTGATTATTTTAATAAAAGTGGACTCTGTAACTTGAGCTTGAGTGTGACTTTGTTTGGACTTGGTTTCTCTCTGCTGTTGAGAGCTTGTACTTTTATATTCTTTCTGCCTTTTGCTGACTTCTGTCGTCACTTATTGTAGTAGCTCTAGTTTCGGAAGGTTCAGTAGCTTTTAATGGTGGTCAAGGCAATCATTCCTCTTTTTTATTTCTGACCTAAAGTAAGACGGAACCATAGTCGAGGGATGGGGCAGTAATAAGAACTGTGGACAATGGAAATGGACCTGTACAGTCTCAACAAGTCTTCTCAGCCACAGAAGACTGTAAAAGTGTAGAACTGATCCTGTTGCAGAGATTTGTAAATGTAAAGTGTTTGTGGAGAAAAGACTGCTGTTGTTTGTGCAAAGGTGAGGCATCGGAATAAAAATGATGGCCGAGTTGAAGCTGGTGCCAACAGTTTTACCTACAACCCTTTTTCAGACTAGATTTTGCTGATGCCGTCTCTAAAACAGTGTCTCGGGGTCCGCTCCAAACCTCTGCTTTACTTTATGCCACTGTCGTGATGTACGGCTTCTTTAGAAAATACATAATATAAACGAAGACCTGGTTTTCCAACAAGGTTTCATTTAATCTGGCTTTAGTCAACCTTAGCTACAGCTGCATTTATGTTTGATCCTGACACAGGCCTTCAGTTCGAGCAAAAGAATATAACATTCATAGAAAATAGAAACAGACAGACCAAGACCTTTCGCTATTGAGACCAGGTCAAGACTGAGTCAAGTCCAAGACCAGTACATAATACACTAATACAGTCCAAGTCCAGTCTTCAGTCCAGACTCATGGAGGTCAGTGTTGGTGAAGGAGACAGAGTTAGAACAAGAGTTAAACTGAGTATAAGATGAAGGTTTTCTTAAGGTTGTCCTCCAGACCAAGACGAGTCCAGAGTTCTAGTCTGTGGTCATAGGTCAGAGACAGAGCCATGGCCTGGTCAGAATGTCCAGCGAAGTGTCACATTGTTGCTTTACTGTAGTAGCCATGTGGAAGTTAGCTCAGTAGGTTATGTCCTCTCGGTGTCTTCCCTCAGGTTTCCCAAGGGGACGCTGTTGAGAAGCTGGCTCACCAAGTCGCGGCCCCGGTTGCTGCTGCTGATCGCTGGATTGAAGAGGCCCCAGGTCACGCTCATGAGGAGGAAAAGGATGAAGCGCACCAAAGTAGCAAAGGCCACGTAAGCGGTAAATAAGACTTAACAGAACCGGGACCGCGTTGCACCAGGAACAGAACCGTGCAGAACCAGAGCAGGATTGCACTGATAACACCAGCAGTAGTCCTGCTTTAGACTAAACAGGATTAACCTAGGCCTAAACCAGGACTAAAGCAGTTCTGTTCAGTGTATTACATGTATCTGTTTTGAATAATCCCTTTAAG
>JALDNG010003901.1:0-22106 GCA_024349245.1 Neodontobutis hainanensis
GAAACATGTACCGTTTTGTTCAGAGTTGCTGGCGACAGTAGGTGTGCAGCCTAACTGGGAGGAGGACGTTGCTGTGCTTGGCTCCTGAGCCCTCCTGACCATCATTAAGGCTGTCCTGGAGTGGACTGAGGAAAAGAAACTTGCTAGAGTTAAAGGGATGTGTTGGGAGCAAGTAGCAACCAACTGAGGACAGTGATCAAGGTGAGAACAGACATGAACAAACTAAAACATTACTTCATTGTATTATTTTGTGTCTTTTGTGTTTGTGTTAATAATTGTGTTCCTGCTTTACACTCTTCTTGGGGGCAGCCAAGAAGAGAGACATCTAGTGAAGCTGCAGAGAAAGCTTTGGATTTATTAGCTTTGAATCAAGAGGTCTGATCCATGGGTAGCTTCTGGTGCGCAAATCGGGGCCTTATTACCCCTGGCTGGGTCGCCTGGGCGAAGGTGTCTGATGCTGCGAGAACCGAAAACACCTGATGATGCGCACCAGTGCATCCAGGAGATGTTTCTTAGATCGGTGCAGAATTCGTAGACATACAATTATACTGTATTTTTTGGGTTTAATCATTTCCTATGGCAGTGACAAAAGAGAATGCCAACCAAGATGACCGACTGCTATAAAACCACGTTACTTGTCATAAATCAATTTAACTGTGTGTTTTAAATGAAAGCAGCAGGATCATTTGGACAAGTCTCTACCCCACAGCATTGCAGTGTATGTTTATTGAAACATTGGAATAATAAATTATACTGGCTACTGTCCAGACTAACAAATTCAAATTTCAAAATGTATAACTTTTCATTTAGCATCTGCTCAGGCATTTTTAGGAAAATAAAACACATTGTTGAGTGAGAGATCAAAATACAATCACTCTGAAAGACAGTCATTTTAATGTGTGGCAGTTCTTCAAGGAATGTTAAGGTGAATGTGTTGGCTCACGGTGTCTTCCGTCATGAACACAGTTATCTACGAAACAAGTGGAACTGTTTCGATGCCTTCATTATTGCTGTTGAGTGAGTATCCAACAAATAAACACATATACAACAACGCTGCTTTGTGATCAACCACTTTTGCACTTTTGTTATTAATGATATTTTGTCTGTGTTGTCCTTTAAGGCTGCTGGGATATGTTTTGAGTTTTTCCGGATTGACCTCTTCTGGTTGTTAGATTCTCTGAGGCCACTGCGCCTGATAAGAAGGATAACATGTAAGTCTTTTTTCCAAACCACAAACATAGTAAAAAAAACACTGAAATAAAATTGAGACAACAAGTGCAGTTCAAATCAATTATCTAACCTGTTTGAGCAGGCCTGCGGAGAACTGTGGAGACCATTTTAGAAACCCTGCCCATGTTCTCTAATGTCCTTCTGCTCTTCAACCTGCTCATCATCGTCTTCGGCATTGCAGCAGTGCAGCTGTGGAAGGGACAGCTACGCAACCGCTGCTTTCTCGAAGCTGATGTAACGTAAGTTTAAAAGTATAGTCTAGGGGCTTTTTCCTCCCTTGAAAGTCCACCATCTCCATCACGTTGCAACTTTCTAAGTAGCTCGCCAAAGACTTAAGGAATCCTACATAAACTTGATCTGTCACTCAGCAAACCAACATACCTTTATATCCAATCTGGGCACAAATGTTTGATTTGGTCATTCAAAGTCTGAAAGATAAATGGAATACTAACAATGTTGCATTTCCAGCAGTCTTTTGTGATATGGATATAGAGAGTTGCAGCGTCAACACATGTTAAATATATATTATGCAACTGGACCTATAAGCATTGAGCAATGGCTTTAGTCTCACATTTGGCTGTTGCTTTCTAAAAGTATTGCTAGACTTCTGTATTTATCAGATGATTGGTTTTGTCTTCATTGTCTACAGACAAAAAGTATTAAAGTGTGTATGTCTCTATGTCTCTCCTCAGACAGTACAACAGGACCATGCATCCTTTCTACTCTGACCCTAACAACTCACCCTTCATCTGTTCACCATTTGACAACGATGGTCAGCATTGCAGTAACGTACCATCTACAGTCAAAAACAACACCCAGTGCATGGTTTTACCTGAGAGTCAGGCCCTGGCTTCGTTTAATGACTCTCACGACTGTGTGAACTGGAACAGTTTGTACAGAGAGTGTCAACGTGGAGCGAGAACCCTTATGAAGGAATCATTAACTTTGTGACATTGGTTATGCTTGGATAGCTATATTTCAGGTGAGTAATAATAATAAATCAAATTTAAATAGCGCTTTTCAGAGGATGCTTTACATACACAATACACACACAGGACAAATAAAACAATAAATAATTATGTAAACAGTATGATCACTTGTACAGTGCATCAGAAACATATTCACAGTGCTTCACTTTTTCCACATTTTATGTTACAGCCTTTTCCCAAAATTGATTAAATTCATAATTTGTCTCAAAATTCTACAAACAATACCCCACAATAAAAACTTTAAAAAAGTTTAAATTAAACGTTAAAATTTATTTAAAAAAAAAAAAAAAAAAAACAGTAATGAGCTGGAAAAAAAGTTTTTTATGTTATCATTCATATTCTTTGGAAAATGGCCAAAAAAAAACAAAAATTCTGCCAGGGTATGTAATTTTTGAACACAACCGTGTCTGAGCTCAATTTTGAGTGTTATGGCAAAGGCTTTGAATAATTATGTACATGCACTTTTTTTTTTTTTAATATCTCGTATCTACTCACCTGAACAGATTTGTCTTTGAACTCTTTATTGATCTGTGTATTTTTCATTTGAAAATCCTCAGGTCATCACACTGGAAGGATGGTCAGAAATCATGTATTTTGTCATGGATGCCTTTTCTTTTTGGAGTTTTTATTTTTATAGTTGTGACTGTGGTAAGTATTCAATTTTTATATTTTACAGAGGCAAAGATATACCCTTAAGCTTTAGTATATACCCTGAAAGCTGTATTTGGCGAAATTTCAAATCAAAGTCAAAAGAGAAGAAAAACTAATTCATAATGCCTTTTTATTTTGGTGAAAATTTTTGCATACACTGGTTTTTAAATGAACAGCAAAATCAATATCATTAACACCAGAAAGTGTATACATAGTTCTCACTTGATTGATGAATTCTCACCAACTTGATAGTGTTGCGTTTTTAAATCATCAGTTGTGTAAATTTGTTCTACATTCTGTTGTCGGCGGGTAGATCAGAGGCGTGAGAGATTGGGGCACACCTTATTTTTCTTTTAGTTCCCATTTTTGTTACATGTGGTGAGAAATTACTTTTGGACTTAGGAAAAAGAATGGTCGCCTCATTCATGAAGCTTCTTGTGTAGAAATATCTACTTAAACCCTACTTAAGAGGATTTTCACCAAATCTTTTTTACATTAACTGAAAAATGTTCTTCTAAAAGAACAAATCTCAAGAACAGGGTGAAGCCTACAAATGAATGATCTAAGCTACTAAAGGCCATTTGGCAGGGTACAGGTCTCATTACGTGTCTCTGTCCTGTAGTTCTTAAAGTACAGCCGCTTTCGTACAGGTGCTCTGGAGTATTTTTTTTAAATGACAACGGAAACAAAGCTAACTGCGTACCCCAAGCTCTCTTTGTGATACTGAAACCCACTGGCCTCTTTTCCCAAACTCAGATACTCATTTGAACACTCCTCAGACTGACATTCACTGAAGCTGTCTGTTTTTTTATTCTTCTTTTACTTCCTGTCTTTTATGTTGTGGTTTTAAAGTGACTGCTCTTCTTTCACATCAGCTCGGAGCATTTGTCATGACGACGTGTGTGCTGTAGTGATTAGTACCCAGTTCTCGATGTTCGCGGGCAGCAGCAGCATGAAGAACAAGAAGATAGAATACAAGTTGCAGTTCTTTTAAAAGAACAAGCAACTAGATTCTTACAAAAAGTCTACTTTGAAATGAGGTTAGACAGAGACTTAACTGTATTACTGTGTTCTTTGTGTTCATGACCTTACTTTTTCAAATAATATATCAATAGGGACTTTTAGGAATAGAAAAATACAATGCTGTGTAAATAAATTTGGACATAGCCTCAGAAAGATTATTACAGCTGCTGGTTTATTAGCAGGTGTCTGAACTACAGTAAAATCACATTTTGAAAAACTGCATCTTTTCAGTTCTTATATTAGGTCCCACAGACGGCCTCCATCTGACAGCGCTCAAATAGAGATCCGGCGAAAAGTCTATGCCTATTTCAGGGAACACCTCAAAAATATGTTGCCACCGACTGCTTCGACCGAGTGATCCTTTTTGTGAATTTCTTAAGTATTTTTGTGATCGCTATGGAACATTACCAACAGGTGAGACACATGGGGATTCTTAGTTAACCCTTCTATGGAAAGCTACTATTACCAGTGCACATTTTTGAGCACACTAGTACTTCTAGTAGATATTTTGTGTAGTACTAGAGGTACTAGTGACGCTTTGGACCTCACTGTTGTAGAAAGCTGCTGACCACCTCTATTTAGCCGATTGGATTTGAGACAAGATAGACTGAAAGACACAGAATGCATGACTTAGAGCAGAAGATTTATTCACCACAAGACAGGCCTGAGACAGAGAACACTCAATATGCATGTTCAAGTCTCACTAGCGTCTGGAATAGTGCAGCATATGTAGCTGTGAATTGCATCATTGATTGGGCAATGTTGTCTTAACCTTGTAGTTGTTTGTGTAATCTTTTAAACAAGTTCATTTGGATAGTGTCTGTTGTCATTATCATTTTAAAAGAGTAAACACAAATGTTTTTATAATAAATGGCTTCACCAAACCACTAACTATGAATAAAAAAGTTCATTCATATTCTCAACTCCCAAAAAAACTCCCAAAATTTCCAAATTCTTCCAGGATATGTACTTATGAGCACAAGTGTATAATTAGAACTGGTTTGTGGAATACGTCATGGCCACTGTTGATTTGGCACAGAGCAGGCTCATTACATTCCTCACACATGTTGTCTAGTTTCAGTTTCTGTGGGATTGGTTCTGACCTGGGGGCTTAAAGTTGGGACAGTGCAGTGATATCATAAACCGTATCATTTATTTGGTTCATTGTTCCAGGTGTAAATGCTTAAGATAATGCAAGAATGCCTGGAAGAATGCAAGATTATTTTAATTATGCACCCTTAAGTTTTAGAAATTTACCTACTTATTTTAAAGCCCATGAAATGAAAATATGCACTGAACAGCACAGTATAATACATCTATAAAGTAAATACAAAGATTTATTTCCTGATTTCCTTTTTCCTTTGTGTCTTTTCTCACAGCCTCTCTGGTGGATGAAGTTACTCCTGATCAGTAACATTTTCATCGATGCTATATCTTCTTCACGGAGATGGTGCTGAAGTAAATAATACATTCATTTGATTACTTCAGAGAGTTTAATAATCTGCTGGACTTCATCATTGTTATTACAAGGTAATGTGGGTGTCCTAAATGTAATCTAAAGAATTGTCCCACAACTCTGAAGGTTCTTTGTGTACCAGTTGTATGGAGCACCTGACGACAGGTGGCAGTATGCTGGCGGTGCTGCATGTCTTTTCGTTTGCTTCGTCTAGTGCGCCTCATTATGTCCCATCCTAACCTGTGGAAACAAGTTCTAGTGCTGATGAAGACCATGAAAGAGGCCGTTCCACTCTGGTCCCTGTTGCTGCTTTTCATTTTTGTTTTCAGGCATGTACTTCTCAGAATAGAGATAGAGGTTCTACCAGTGCAGGTTTACTGACTATGTCTCTGTTATTCCAGTCTACTGGGGATGCACTGCTTTGGGTCAAAATTCAACTTTCCCACACAAGATGTGCATAGACGGACAAACTTTGACTCCATCCTGTGGTCGATGCTCACTGTGTTTCAGGTGAGCCTGGTCTGCTTTGTAACAGCACTAATTGGGGTCTCTTCCGACTCCAAATACTACTAAGTATTAAAAACATTCAGGCAACCAAATATTCAATCAGTTTAATCCTGAAACATTTTGAGTATTTGGTAGGTTTAATTCAGGGATTCATGGAGAACAAAAATATTGATGTTTCAGTGTTTATTTAATTTTATTTATGTGCATTTTTGGCTGGAGGGTCCCCAGGAGAGAGCAGAAAGTGTCAAGGGTGTATAATAGATCTGTGAGAGTCACTGAAGAGAAACATTCTGCAGAAATTCATGCTATAAGCTGTAACACAGACACACTGATCAAATCAAAAAGAAAAAGGTTAAGGGTGATCAAAATGATTGCAAACAAATAAGACTGTTTGAGAATCCCTTGAATGCTGCATATAATTTGTTGACCATGGTTTTTGTAATTCTTTAATGGATAAATATAATCCTTTTTATTTACAATTTAGATTTGAGTTGGAAAAGTCAAGGGAAATGTAAAATGTAATTTCCAGGTTGAATTGTCATGGCTTTTAAATGATTGTCTTGTCATTAGTTGTATTGGCAATATGGACATAAAATCTAATAATTTTTATTAAAAGGACCCTAAAACCTTCCCTGGAAACTCCCGGAGGCCCCTGCTGATGCACTTTTGCGCTCACAACTTTTTGTCTTATTCTCTGATGTAGATTCTGACCCAGGAAGACTGGAATTACGTGATGTACAACGGCATGATCACCACCAGCCCCTGGGCATGTTTTTTTCGTTGCTGTGATAATGCTGGGGAAACATTTACTCCTGAACGTGCTTGTGAGCATCGTGGTTCGTAATTTCAAGTTCTGGTAAGGACCATTTTTGTTTTCATACATCACTGATGCATAATAATTGATATGCAGTGAGTCAGGGCTGGGATATTTGATGTTGATGGGTCCTCCTCAAGAAAATTACAGTCAAAACATCATCTAATTCCCTTTTTAGATGATGTTTTAGAGTTTAGCTGAACATTTTGAGTGGCCCCAACATCAGAGACAGAAGACTTTAAAACAGAAAGGTCAAGGTCAAAAATGTTTTATATTTCCCGCCCTTTGCTCTTTATGCCAATAAAACCACATCACATCCACAGTCTCTGTTTTGAGACAAACCCCTTTAACAGACAGCACCAGCCCCACGGTCCTCCGCTGGGACAGGGTGTGGGGCTAACGGGATGTCTACAGTAAATATTTACAGAGCACAGGCCACAGATTTGTGTGCTGCTGGGTTGATCGCTGTTTTACACAGTGGCACGTGGTGAGCGTGCAAGAACTCATTGACACGAAGATCATTTAAATATGTTTTTGTCGTAGAAAAATAAAATGCATAATTCTGGGCAGAGAAAAGGCAATAGAAAACGTATAGTGTAATAAGTATTACACGGCCCAGTTCCAAATCTAATTTGCTTCAGCATTTTTCAAGATCATTACATTCTGAGAAAGAGTTGAATTCTGAGTATGTCCCCCAATCATTAATGCAATGCTCCTGACAGTAACAGAGATGACAGATTAACAAATTTGTTATTATTACAAAGCCAGTCTCCCCAACCTTTAAAAAAATAAAATGTAAAAAATACACATTGGACTAAACCTCACAGTACTTTAATACCTGTAATAGTCTTTTAAAAGGCTACAAATCACACAGTGTTTAAATAGTTTTTATTCAAATTTTTACATCTGTAATCTGTTATTTGTAACTTGTGCGCAGTGTGCCTACAGTATAGTGGCTTGATGATGTGTTTGTCTAAAAACTCTGTTGTCCTAGGCCCATTCCATTATCTCACACGAAGACACACAGACTTCAGTGACCGCAGCAGTAGAAAACGTAAGATGTGAAAAAGACATTATGAAATACAACTTACTACTTTTAATCAAGCTTTAATGTTGATGTAATCTTTTAAATGTCTGTTTTCTTTTTGATTTTTACTGCAGACACCTCGTTATCCAAAATGGTTCATAGATCATAAGGAGTGGTCACTCTTCCTGTTTTCTCCATAGAACAAGTAAGCTTAACACAAAAGCAAACACACACAACTGGCATTACAATAATATTTGTATTTATTTATATACCTGCTGTGTAAGCTATTGTAGACAAGGAGGGTAATAAGGAGAAAGTACTTATTTATTATTGTTGCAGTATAGCCCCTTGCTTTCCAACAAATAGAGAATTAATTTAATTTAATCCAATCAGAGGAGCAGTTAGGCTTTGTTCTCTCATTGGGTTTAAGTAAAGGCTGAGCAGAACTGGCTGCCAGTGACTCAGGCGTAGGCCTCAATGAACTTGGAGTTGGTTTTGATGGTCCTGACTCAGACTCGGACAGCTGCAGCTGCAGTAGAACAATACAGCACAGATCCTGCAACAAAACAGGCCTGGTGGTGATCAAGACGGGGGTATATTTGCTATCTTGTTCCCGACCCGCTTCCTCGTGCTCGTCTGTGGCTCTGCCAGCCCCGTGAGAGGTGGTGGTTAAAAAAGCGTGTGTGGTAAAACAGCTGATCTTAGTTAAAGCACAGACTGATGCAGGCATCAGTATGTGCATTTAGAAATTTAGAAATTTAGCATTTAGAAATATTTAATATTTAAATAATTTGGGCTTGCAGCCTAAAACATTAATAATGAATGAATAATCTACAAACATTATATATATATATATTTTTATCAATGTGCTACAGCCAGGACAGCGCATGGCTAAATACAAATGTACATGTTATGATCGAGGCCGAGAAAGTGTAAAGGTTTAGACAAAGATAAAGCAGGGCTTTAGAACAGAACACAAGTCCTCGGGGCACAGCTGATCAGGAGCTTAGCTCTGTGTTTGGAGGATCAGAAAATTACAGTCCCTAACTCATCGGTGCTACATTCCTCTTCTCTTCCTAGGCCTGGACCGTCCTGACAGGTGTGACACCTGTCTGCTCTGTCTGTGTGTAATGGCTTCGCTTTGCTTTGAGACCTGCACTACTTTTCAGCGTAACCATGCTTTAGAGCTTTGTACCGCTGTCTTCCCCCTGAAAATTGGAAAAAGTAGATTTGGAAACTCCCTCAATGAGCTTCGGTCTTTGCCAGATACCTGCTTTTTGATCAGGTAGACATTGCCCCATGACTTAAAAGAGGCGTGCAGATTGTCTAGCTTTCAGTCTTAGATATAAACAGCTCATAATTAATACGTTTATAGTACTTTTAAGTGTGAGCAACAAACAGCATTAAATGTCTTCTAAATAGACACACAAATCAAATCCAAATCAATGTATCAGTTGATCAGATGATTTGGTTCAACATTGGTGATTTGAATGGACTCAAATATATTTGGATTTAACTTGAACTTGTTTCATCAATTGAAGGTAACTCAAATTTCAATTTCCAGTTAGGAAGTTGTTCTTCTTCTACTTTGATGTGTTCATGTAATTTTATCTCAGAATGTTGGAACAATAAACAATAACAACAAGGACCAAAATGCGCTCATGTTATATTTATTTGATTTTAATGTTATATTAAATAAGTTATTACAGTCAAACTAGCAATAATTAAGCTATTAGCAGCATTTCAAGAAAAGCCGGGCCTGTTTAAAAAAGTTGTTAAGTTATGAATGTTCAAAACAGTTGGTATGATATATTCTTAAATGACTTGTATAACTTAAATATCTTAAACGTTTCTGTTGATGATGTAAATAACCATGTTGACAACTCACCCACAACTCGGACTAGTTTTTGGTGTCTTGAACTTGAAAACTGAGGATTTGAAAGTGCCTTGTACTAAAAAACTGGTGACTCGACTACAACCCTGCTGTTTATTAAAAACACCTTTCACTGTTTTTACTTTTTAATCTGTGAAAGTGCATACTTATATATGCATATCGATAGAAGAGTTTTAATCTGCAAATGGCAGATAAACTGAATTGAACTGAAGAAGTCACTTTTCCTTTTACAGCTCAGTCCTGAGGTAATTGTGTGCTTTTGTTTAGGTTCCGTGTTGTCTGCAATCAGATCAATGCCTCTGTTAAGTTCGCCCACCTCATTCTTTTAGTCGTTGTTCTGAGCTGTATCACCTTGGCTTTGGAAAGACCCAGCATCTCTGACGGAAGCACGGTGAGACAAATGCATTCTCAAATACATCTATTTCCCTCAGAACCTGGAAAATATGAGATAGGTTCATATTAGATATATTAGATAAAAAAAACTGTATGTCTTTGTCTTTAGGAGCGACTTGTCCTGACTTATTGTGACTATGTCTTTACCGGCCTCTTTACACTAGAAATGGTTTTAAAGGTAAACAATATACAAGTATTTCTAAAAAACATTTTGAGTTATTTTTGATTTGACTCTTACTGTTCTTTAACACCAGATCATAGCCTTGGGTGTGGTGATTGGGAAAGACAGCTACTGCCATTCCCGAGCGTCCTAGACGGGGTGTTGGTGATAGTGTCTGCAGCTGATGTCATTCTCTCACTGAGTGATCCACTGCACAATAATAGAAGAATCATGGGGATCCTCAAGGTTCTACGTTACGGGTTGGGTCAGTATGTCATAGATGTGAACAAGAGACAAGATTTAATTTTTTCCATCAATAGACCGCTGTGTTTAACTCCACCATTTAATAACTGTTTCTCAATATTGCCAGGGGTTTGCAAAAATAGTACAGTGGAGTATGTATATTTAGGACGAAACATTCCCCAAAGTGATCATGACTTGTACTGCCCCTACTCCTCCTAAAGCAGCCAGGCTTTTCAGCGAGTGGCTCTTACATGGCACTTATACATGTTTTGTATGAATTTTTGTTCCAGGGTCCTCAAACACGCAACAAGATTGAAGCTGGCCATGGACGGTCTCTAGCTTCAGTCAAACCAATTACTAACATTATTATAATCAGTGCTGTTTTTTCTTTTTCTATGGAGTCCTTGGTGTGCAGGTAAGATAATTCAACCACACATGAGGCTGAATCTGAATGTCTCAAATAGCTTAGAACACTTAGAACACACAGATGTTTGAGTTCTCACTTTAGTAAGGAAAGGAGCTAAGATAGGAGCTCCACTGCTTCTTTAAACCTATGGATGTTCTGAAAGGTTAGGAGCTTACTGACTTTCCACAATCCACTGCACCACCAGTCACAATCTTTTCTGAATACGACCAAAATTTAGTTTCGTGTGAAGAGTTTGTGATGAATTTAAAGTCACTCTGCATCAACTGAAAAGACACTGCTCTAGAGCTACCACATCTTATGACTGACTTTTTCAGGATTAGGTGCTTGTTGTAGTCTTTTGTTAGGATGTGTAGTTTTTATTATGTCAATGTGCGTCAATGTTCAACATTCCTGATGAGGTTAGTGGAATCAGATGTGTCAAAACCCCGCTGATGCTCCTTTCCTAACTTGACAAGGACACTCCTGACCTCTCACTGTTGACTTTAGGACGTTGTATTCAAAGGTTAAGGAACAGTATTTGAATTCAGCCAAAGTATTTACCATTTCACTGCAATCCTGTGTGCCTTGGTTGACTAGCTTTTAAGGAGCCTTTTACAATTGTGTGGACAAAGAATTCGGTATTGTCAGAAGCATCACCAACAAGACCGAATGCCTGATGTCAAACCTAAGCTGGCAAAGAAGAACATTCAATTTCGACAACATTCTCCAGGTATAAACGAGAAGGCTGGAGATAGACTAAACATATTAGTAGTAGTTGTTGAGTAGTTTTTGTTTTCTTCCAGGCCTTAATGTCACTGTTTGTGATGTACTCGAAGGACGGATGGGTGAATATCATGTCGACGGCCTCGGCGCTGTCGGAGAAGACCTTCAGGTATTATCACTAAACAAAACGAGACTTAACACCAGAGGAGACCGAGTCCTCTCTGAAAAAGAAAATCCTGTTATAAGGATTGGTGTAGAAAAATAAATATAACATAACAACACTTAAAGAAATCCATGACTCAATAAAACTGATAACTATCTTTATTGTTATTAATAAATGTATTTTCTCACTGTATAAGTAACTTATACAAAACACAACCTTAAGCAGGAATAGTTAAAGTGGATTGGATCACGCTGATCCTTTGTGAATTTATCAGTTGTGTTTTGTTTTTCAGCCTGTGACAAACAACAAGACCTGGATGGCTCTGTACTTTCTATCGTTTATAATAATGAGCATCCTCCTGCTGGACATGTTCATCGGGACCATGGTCGACACATTCAACGAAGTCCAGCAAAAACAGAAAATCCAAAGAGGGGACCTCACACAGGCGAAAATGACCCTAACACGGAACGGTTAGTCACATCTAGGCCACTGAGCCCAGTATTGCAGTGTTTGATTGTGGTTGTTAGGCCTTTTGTTGGTTTATTTTTATTTTTTACAGCGCTATATTACACCCGCTACTCGCGAGTGCGGCGCTTGATCCACACATTGTGCACGAGCCTCATCCTGGAGCTGCTCATGTCAGGGGTGATCATTTTCAATGTCTTTATCATGATGTTGGAACATTACAATCAGACTCCGGTAATGTCAACCCACTGCCTCAGGAACATCTCTAAACTATAAGGGCATATTGATTTATTTATTTTTTGTTGTCTGCTTAGTACATAGATAATCTCATGGATTACACTTTCTACGGTTTCTTTGCCATCCTCATCATTGACATTGTGCTCAAACCTGTGGCGTTTGGCGGACGGAGGTTTATAAATAACAAGTAAGGCATATAAATAAGCGCAAGTCTGTTTTGTCAATAGTGTCTAATGTAATATGTGAACCTTTAGCTGGAATTGTCTGGACCTGCTGGTGCTGGCGATGTCTCTAATCTTAAATCGTACTCACTGTGCTGAACCTGGACGACAAACTTCCCATTAATCCCAGCCTCATCCGAACCTGCAAAGTGTTCACCCTTGCACAGAGTAATACACACATGCAACTTTTTATTCATTTCTAAAAATTCTCATAACTTTTGGTGCGTTAATGTGGTCCTCAGAATCTCGGGATGTGTTCACATGATTTCAGCTCGTAAGGTCGGAATATATAGCATCGCAGGACTGATGTTTAGACATGTTCATGTGCATTTCTCAAATACAGAAAGTATTCACAGCGCTTCACTTTTCTACATTTTGTTAAGTTACATCCTTATTTCAAAATGGATTCAATTTATTATTTGCCTCAAAATCCTACAAACTATAGCCCATGATGACAACATGAAAGAAGGTTTGAATTCTTTGCAAATTTATTAAAAATGAAAAACAAAAAGCACATGTACATAATTATTTACAGCCAAAACTTTGTTTAAGCTTCGTTGGCCCTAATTACAGCCTCAAGCCTTTTTGAGTCTGATGCTATGAGCTGGGCACAACAATGTTTGGGCAGTTTCTCCCAGTCTTCTTTGCAGAACCTCTCAAGTTCCATCAGGTTGGATGGTTAGCGTCGGTGCACATCCATTTTCAGATTTCTCCGGAGGTGTTTAAGGCTGGCTCTGTCTGGATCACTGAAGGATAAGTTTGTAAAATTTTGAGGCAAACAATCAATTTAATCCATTTTGAAATAAGGCTGTAACATTACAAAATGTGGAAAAAGCAAAGCACTGTGAATACTTCACAGATGCACTGTATTCGAGTTCCCGAGGACCACATGAATGCAGCATTACTACAGGTCTATAAAATAGAGAGCGTTGTGTCAGGAAGGGCATCCTGGATAAAAATATATGCCACTCTAAATATATGGATCCCTCCTGTGGCAACCCTGAAGGAGCAGCTGACACCTACTATTGTGTTTTTAAAGAGCTCTAAAGAAGAGAGAACACTAAAGCTGGGCACACACACAACTCATACTGTTTGAGTAGATCACGTCTGAGGAAAGCCAAAGATCACGATTAATGTGCTCACACACTGTACAACCGGATGGTTTGCTGCGACCGAGATTTCTGACATGTCAGAATTTCATCTGACCACCTATTTCTGGTTAGGAACTTGTTGGGAGGGGTTAATTGCGTAGGGCCCTGTACACAGGACACCAAGGACGCACAACAGCCCAGAATTTGGCTCAAAAATGATGGTATGACCAGATATGAGGTCAAATTCAGGTTGAAAATTGCACAGTGTATGCCTGGCTTTAGGAAACTCATGTAACAGGCCCAGGTCAATGCAACAGTCTCAAAAAATGTTAACATGCATGCAACAAAAAACATGCTACTTTGTATTTCCCCACAAGGATAATAAAGGAATAATAAAATAAAAATCAATTTGTTAATGGTGGGAAACATTGATTTAGTTTAGTTTGCAAACAGAAACCTTAGGAGTTGATTTTATTATGTCATAAACAGGGACGGATTGGCAATCGAATACCGGGAACAATCCCGAACGGCCGGTCCATTTCAGGCCGAATCGGCCGGTGGTCAAATTTTTTATTATTATTTTTTATTATTATTATTTATTTTATATGATACGCTACCGTACCGGCCTGTGGCTGGCCGCTCAGCTGCAGCAGAACGCAGCTGTGTGTCTGTGTGTGTGTGTGTGTTTCAGACTGGGCCAAACCAATACTTCCAATCTTAAGGGGGGATACGAGCGGCCCCTCCCAACTTACATTTACATTTACATTTAGTCATTTAGCAGACGCTTTTATCCAAAGCGACTTACAAGTGAGGAAAACAATGGAAGCAATTTCAACAACACAAGGTAACAAAAAGCATAAGTGCACAAAAAACTAGTCAGTTAAAACCTAGCACAGCATACAAAGCTAAGGATAGGAAAGATATTTTTTTTTTTTTTTTTTTTTAAGAAGGAATTGATAGAAAGGAAGTTAAGAATTTAGTGTTTGTCAGTCAGGTGTTGACAAAGAGATATGTTTTCAAGCGTTTTTAAATATGTCTACAGAATCTGCTGATCTTGTAGCAGCAGGTAGATCATTCCACCAATGTGGAACAGATCCAGAGAAAGTACGTGAGAGGGATTTTTTCCTTTTTGGGATGGTGCAACCAGGCGTTGTTCATTAGCAGATCGCAGGGATCTGGTAGGAACATAGGTCTGTATCAGTGAGTGAAGATATGAGGGGGCGGAGCCAGTGGTGGTCTTGTAGGCCAAGAGCATAGCTTTGAACTTAATACGTGCCTCAACCGGGAGCCAATGTAACCTAATGAGGAGAGGAGTTACGTGCGCTCTCTTCGGTTCTTTAAAGACCACTCTTGCTGCTGCATTCTGGATGAGCTGCAGAGGTTTGGTTGTGCAGGCAGGGAGTCCAGCCAGAAGAGCATTGTAATAATCCAGTTTGGACAAGACAAGAGCCTGAACTAGGATTTGTGAGTTCTCAGAATGAAAAGGTCTAATTTTCCTAATGTACAAGATGAATCTACAGAACCTTGAGTTGAGAAGTTTAGCTGATCATCAATTACCACTCCCAGATTTCTGGCAGTGCTGGACGGTGTAATGGTTGATGAGCCTAGTTGAATGGAGAGGTTGTGGCGGGTCTTTGGGTTGGCCAGAATCACAAGCAGTTCTGTTTTTGCGAAGTTCAGCTGCAGGTGATGCTCCTTCATCCAAAGTGAGATGTCACTCAGGCCGAGACACAAGCAGAGACCGTCGGATCATCAGGTTGAAATGACAAGTGGAGTGTCATCCGCATAGCAGTGATAGGAAAAGCCATGCTTCTGAATGACAGAGCCAAGGGATGTCATGTATATGGAAAAGAGTAGCGGTCCAAGCACTGAGCCCTGTGGCACCCCTGTATTGAGATGTTGGGACTCAGAGACCTCATCTCTCCAGGATACTCTGAATGACCTACCCGAGAGGTAAGACTTGAACCATTGCAACGCCATTCCAGAGACACCCATCGCACTGAGAGAAGACAAGAGGATGTGATGGTTAACAGTGTCAAAGGCAGCAGACAGATCCAGTAAGATGAGGACAGATGACTTGGATGTTGCCTTTGCCAGTCTCAGGGCTTCGATGACTGAGAGCAGTGCAGTTTCGGTGGAATGTCCGCTCTTGAACCCAGACTGGTTCTGGTCCAGGAGGTTGTTTCGTGTGAGAAAGGAGGAGAGCTGGTTAAACACAACTCGCTCCAGAGCTTTGGCAGTAAAGGGAAGGAGGGAAACCGGTCTGTAGTTTTCTAACAGTGAAGGGTTGAGAGTGGGTTTCTTAAGTAGTGGTGTGATGAGGGCCTCTTTGAAAGCTGTGGGAATGACCCAGTGGAGAGAGATGAGTTGATGATGTGGGTGAGAGCAGGCACGACAGATGGAGTGATGGCCTGAAGGAGATGTGTGGGGATGGGATCTAGCGGGCAGGTGGTTGGGTGGTTAGAACTAATGACCTTGGATACGTCCGCTTCAGTTAGAGGAGAAAAAGAAGGGAGCAAACACGTATCAGGGGTGTGAAAGAGTTCAGCAGGTGCTGGCGCAGAAAACTGACTGCTGATGGCGGTTGTTTTCTTTACAAAGAAAGATGCAAAATCATCAGCTGTTAACTCTGATGAAGGAGGGGGAGCAGGCGGACAAAGGAGGGCAGAGAAGGTTTTAAAGAGAGTGCGTGAGTCAGGTGAGTTGATTAACTTAGAATGGTAGTAGTCAGTTTTTGCAGAAGTGACATCAGCAGAGAAATTAGAGAGGAGAGACTGGTAGATAGAGAGGTCAGTGAGATCTTTTGACTTGCGCCATTTTCTCTCAGCTGACCGGAGGCTGGTGCGATGCTCACGTAGAACATTGGATAACCAGGGGCAGGAGGATGTACGAGCTGGTCTGGATATAAGAGGGCATAAGTTGTCCAGACAGGATGTAAGAGTGGAGCACAGAGTGTCAGTGGCAGTGTTGGTGTTTAAAAGCGAGAGCTCCTCAAGAGGGGAAGCGCAGAAGAGACGGCAGAGGAAAAGCGGGAGGGACTGAGTGAGCGCAGGTTACGTCGGAAAGTGACCAGCGGTAAAACTGTTGCGGTGTCTGGAGAAGTTAGATCGAGGTCAAGAGTTACGAAGAAATGATCCGACGTGTGCAGAGGTGTGACCTGAGTATGCCGAGTGGAGCAGGACCTTATGTAGATGAGATCTAGTTGGTTACCAGACTTGTGAGTTGCTGGTGTGGAGACCTGCTTGAGGTCAAATGATGCAGTCAGGTTATTGAAGTTAGCGGCCTGTGGCTTTTCAAGGTGGATGTTGAAGTCTCCTAATACCACCAGAGGAGTACCATCCTCAGGGAAGGATGAAAGAAGCACATCCAACTCCTCCAAGAAATGTCCAAGCTGACCTGGGGTCGATAGATAACTACAAAGTGACTTTTAACAGGGTGGGTGATGGTAACAGCATGGAACTCGAAGGAGCTGTTGTCACACAAGGGTGCTAACTGTTTGAACTTCCAGTCAGTAGGGATAAGTAATCCGGTCCCTCCACCCCTTCCTGTGAGGCGAGGACTGTGGGAGAAAGTGTGATTATGGGAGAGGGCAGCGAGTGGCAGAGTCCTCTGGTTTGATCCATGTTTCTGTAAGTGCTACAACTGAAAGACCAGAATGTTGAACAAAAGCGGTAATGAAATCAGCTTTGTTCACAGCAGACTGGCAGTTCCACAAGCCTATTGAGAAAGTAGAAGAGGCAGTTATGGACGGTGATATAACATGCAGATTGTTATGGTTGCATCTCCTTTTTAAAACAGATGAAAATGTCCGTGGAGAAATGACAGTGGGAATTTGAAAACACATTGAAGAGGAGCAGAAAAAAATAGACAGTAGAGAGTAAAGTATAAATAGTAAGTTTTAAGTGCAAACAATAGGTACAAAAAGTGCAATACTCAAGTGCCCTGCTCGGTGGAGTCGAGTGCAGGTAGAGTCGATGGTCTTTACTCTCTTAGGTCTTCACGCGAATAGGGCTGCGCGACCGCTGCGCGGTGGTTCACACTTATATACCCGTCTGATTCAAGAATTGAATTCAGCAGGTCACGCCTCAAAAGGCCGTAAACAACTCAAACGAAACCAGGCGGCGAGCAGGTGAGAGTGAGCGCCGGTGCACCACGTGACAAAGTCGTAGTAATGCACAGAGCGGTTTTCTCAGCAATAACACGGCACTAAGCTCAAAAATGACAAGAATCAAATACACTTACACGGTTCTGTAGGCTTCTGCTGCTAAGTTGCTTCTCCTACTGACTTCGACTAAACCACGGATTAAATAGCAGAGCGCTGCTGGCGTTTGGTCACGCCTCCAAAAGGCCGTAAACAACTCAAAGCGAAACCAGGCGGCGAGCAGGTGAGAGTGAGCGCCCGGTGCACCACGTGACAAAGTCGTAGTAATGCACAGAGCGGTTTTCTCAGCAATAACACGGCACTAAGCTCAAAAATGACAAGAATCAAATACACTTACACGGTTCTGTAGGCTTCTGCTGCTAAGTTGCTTCTCCTACTGACTTCGACTAAACCACGGATTAAATAGCAGAGCGCTGCTGGCGTTTGGTCACGCCTCCAAAAGGCCGTAAACAACTCAAAGCGAAACCAGGCGGCGAGCAGGTGAGAGTGAACGCCGGTGCACCACGTGACAAAGTCGTAGTAATGCACAGAGCGGTTTTCTCAGCAATAACACGGCACTAAGCTCAAAAATGACAAGAATCAAATACACTTACACGGTTCTGTAGGCTTCTGCTGCTAAGTTGCTTCTCCTACTGACTTCGACTAAACCACGGATTAAATAGCAGAGCGCTGCTGGCGTTTGGTCACGCCTCCAAAAGGCCGTAAACAACTCAAACGAAACCAGGCGGCGAGCAGGTGAGAGTGAACGCCGGTGCACCACGTGACAAAGTCGTAGTAATGCACAGAGCGGTTTTCTCAGCAATAACACGGCACTAAGCTCAAAAATGACAAGAATCAAATACACTTACACGGTTCTGTAGGCTTCTGCTGCTAAGTTGCTTCTCCTACTGACTTCGACTAAACCACGGATTAAATAGCAGGCGCTGCTGGCGTTTGGTCACGCCTCCAAAAGGCCGTAAACAACTCAAAGCGAAACCAGGCGAGCAGGTGAGAGTGAACGCCGGTGCACCACGTGACAAAGTCGTAGTAATGCACAGAGCGGTTTTCTCAGCAATAACACGGCACTAAGCTCAAAAATGACAAGAATCAAATACACTTACACGGTTCTGTAGGCTTCTGCTGCTAAGTTGCTTCTCCTGACTGATCCTCGTATTTCCTGATATCCGATTGGCTCAAAGGCGACGATCAAAGAAGTTTACTTTGTTAGGTTTGAGTTTGTGTGAATTCAACAGAGACGGACGGTAAAAATGTCGAAACGAAGGAAAGAAGTGAAAGAAATGGGTGGGGCCGAAAAAATAAGAATGAAAAAGAAAAATGTTGGCACAAGAGGCAGCTAAATGTGCCGAATTAGCGGACCTTTCCGCACTGAAAAGGGTGCTGACACAGGAGCGTCTTGAGGCATTCATGCTAATGTGCACAGAAAAAGAGATCCTAATGACTTTAGACAACGATGGAGTCATAGACAGAGTTGCAGAGTCGAGTAAACTTCTCCAAAGATTGCTGGTGATGTGAGGTAGGACAGTTTTAGGAGGAGCAACAGCAGCAGGAGAGGAGGAGGAGAAGAGAGGAATAGGAGCAGCAGCAGGAGAGAGGAAGAGAAGGAGCAGCAGGAGGAGAAGAGCAGGAAACAGACAGGTAGATGGGCAGTGTGCAGGGCTGGGTAGGCAATCATATTAGACATATCAATCAAAGCTTTATTAAGAACACGCACACAAAAATAGAAAAATACAGCACAATGTTACATATTTACATAAAGGATAAAATGCCAATAGTTCCACATTCTAGATAATAACCTGACTGAAGCACAGATTTAATTAGAAAATGTATTATTCTTTGTCATATTTATTACTCATGTTCTTCTCATGCATGTGTTATGTAGCTGTACAATCAGTAAGCAGAGGCAGGGTCCAGCACAGGGGAAGCTGAGGCAGGGAGAGTTGAAAGTGAGCACACACACACACACACACACACACACACACACACACACACACACACACACACACACACACACACACACACACACATACATACATACACACAAAATCTCTATTGTATGGGACTGCATTGTAGTTTTTGAGTATGAGTGGGTGTGAGTATTTGTAACTATTTTATCACTCCGACTGACTGTACACATGACATGCTGGTAGTTCGCGGTATACTGTGTGACTTATGTGTTTGAGATTAGGTTTTGGTTGTGTTCAGTGCAGTGGACTTGCTTATACAACCTGAGGAGGCAGGTGTTATCCTAAAGTTTCTTGAAGGTCTTCAGCGTAATCTGATTGTCTTTATACCATAAAAACACTATTAGAATGAAAATAACTGAAAAATCCTGCTCGTGCACCAAGGGCACTCGCGTAAAAGGCCTCTCCGTCTTAAAGTCCCGGGCTGAATTTCAGTCCCAGTACGTCCCTGGTCATAAACACCTTACAACTAGAAAATGTGACCATTTAAGTGGCACACTAATGCAGCATGTCTTTTCAGTTCTGAAGGCTAAGAAGATCAAGGTGCTGATAAAAACTATCTGGAAGACTCTGTCACAGGTAATTCAGTTTTCATTTAAAACATCATATCAACATGAGCATTATTATCAGAAGACAAGAACTCACTGACAGTGAACTCTGAGATATTACCAGCCTTAGAACCATGCTCTTAAGAAATATTCATGTTGTAAAAATGTGTTCAAACTAGGGTTGGGAAAGTAAATGCTTTAATATCACGTTAACGCATAAACATCAACAATCATTTTATCTCGCATTAACGCAGTAGGTGTCATCCTGCGTCTCAATCGAGGAGAGCATTAGGGGCGGGCTAAGACTGCTGCAGCGCTCAGAGGAACTGTTCTAGATTTCTCCAAACTCATTAAACATACCTAACATTCAATTAAAATCCACCGACGTTTTCTCCAGTCTCTCTCTCTGTCTGTGCATGTGCGCCAGCCCAAGCCTCTCCTGAAACCCCTTATAAGGACCTTGAGTAAGGGCACCACCATAGAGCGATAAACCTCCACCCACCAAAGGCAACACATGCAACAGAAATGCAACATCCTTCCTAATAACTCCACATTGTAAACCATTTTAGTGTTATTTTGGGATTTAGACTTTTAAAGAAAATAAACTTAGTAGACAAACACCAGGCTGGTCTAACAATCTGTAAATTAAATTACCTAACTTTAAATATTTACTAAACTAACCCGCAACAATAAAAAAACAAACATGAACAGAGAGCAGGAGGAAGGTTGTTAAGTGTCATTTTTCCTCCAGGTTGGAAATCTGTGCCTGCTTTTCGCCTTCTTTTTCTTCATGTATGCTGTGTTGACAGTGGAGCTGATTGGGAAACTTGGTCAGTCATAAACACAAGCACAGTACATATATTATTATAAACATATTGTGTTTGTCGTATGTATTTAAAACATTGTTAATATAATGTGTATATTGTTTATATTATTATCATATATTGATTGTTATATCGATCTTTCTCGTGACTAGAGTGTACTCCAGAGTATCCATGTGTTGGCTTGAGTCTCTACTGCAACTTTCAAAACTTTGGCAGTGCCCTCCTGACGCTCTACATACTGTGCACAGGAGACAACTGGAGCGGCATTTTGATGGTAGACAAACTCAAGAACAAGCCCAGAACCACAACACAAATAAAAATTCTAGCACACAATTATAGCTTTGCCTGTGCACTGGCTCTAAAACATGTATTCCTAACGACTGTTATTGCTCCATCAATGTACATAGTGCAGCTGTAAACATTTATAGCAGTTATTCCTGTGGGGAAATTTCTTATCGGCATTCTCCACCAGGGGCATCCAGCATGTTTTTGATGTTAGTGGGGCTTTGGTGAGTACCCAAAGAAAACCCACCCAGCAAGTGGATGTTTTTAGAAAATAAGTGGGGCTCAGTGGCTCAGTGGTAGAGCGCTTGTCCCTGGTGGTTCGATTCCCGCTCTCCTCACAGTTCATACTGTCGATGTGTCCTTGGGCAAGACACTCCTTGATTCCAGTGGTGTTCAGGCTGTAACACTGGTGAATTGAAGCTTAATGTAAGTCGCTTTGAATAAAAGCATCAGCTAAATGAATAAATGTAAACGTAAGTAAGTAACGTTTCACAATAGTTTGCAGTTGTGTAAGTTTTCTAATCAAAGTTATCAGTTCAACAACATAAACACTGCTAAAACAGCTTGAAGTGCAATGATGTCATGGTATACCACGTGCCAAGAAATGTATGGCCCTGTCCCTCCGAGTGGTAC
>JALDNG010003902.1:0-22206 GCA_024349245.1 Neodontobutis hainanensis
CAATCAAAGTGC
Organism: Neodontobutis hainanensis; assembly: GCA_024349245.1. Classification (NCBI taxonomy): domain Eukaryota; kingdom Metazoa; phylum Chordata; class Actinopteri; order Gobiiformes; family Odontobutidae; genus Neodontobutis; species Neodontobutis hainanensis. The sequence continues at coordinate 13 of JALDNG010003902.1, forward strand.
TAAGGACCGTATTGATGATTTTTCGCCATTTAGACTGAAGTCTTATTGAAATGTCTTTATATGCTTACTGCCGTTGGTCTGATGCTGCGGCCATGTCGGCATGAGGTTTAATGCCGGCCTTGTGCTTGGCCCGTCATTGCTGCTTGCAGCTATATTTACCAAGCATGTGAGCTGTCATCCTAACCAATCTGAAGTGTCTACCTTAATCCCTCTAGCGCCACCAACTGTCCAAAGTTGGACTTATGTTTATGTTAATAACTTTTGAACCGTAAGGCCTAGAATTAAAATTCTTTTTCCTCTGATTCCTTAGCTCAAGCCGATTCGATTGCACCCTATGACGTCATTTTCCGCCATGATAGTTTTCCGCCATTTTGAATTTTCTAAAAACGTACTTTTGCGAACTCCTCCTAGGCCGTAGCCCGATTTTCACGAAAATTGAACCAGATCATCTTCAGACTATGCTGACTAAAAGTTATGAGAATAAAGTTGATTCTTCAAACCGTTGTCGAATACGCGCCAAATAAATTCGACTTAGTGCGCACAAAAATAAATGTCGGGTATATCTCTGCAATGCTTTAACATATTCCAACCAAACTTAGTACGTGTTATGGCAACCATGATTTGAGGATGCCTGCAGAGTTTTGGCGCAGCGCCTCCTAGTGGTCAGGAGATATAAAAAGTGAATTATTTGCTTATATCTTCTGAGCGCTTTTGCCAAAAATCATAAAACTGGTCTCTTTAGATTCAGTGCGTCATGCCGAGTCCTGCGATACCAAATTTTCCCATATCGGCCATTTTGAGAGTCGGCCATTATGAATATTGTCAAAAAGTGCTATATTTTTGAACGCATTGCGCATCATTATGAAACTTGGTATGTGTCTTGGGACCAAGCCCTGAAGGTACTCAAAAGTTTTGGGGCAGCGCCACCTTGTGGTCAAAAGTTATAACCAAATCAATAAATATGCTAATAACTTTTGATTCCGTTACCTATTGTAAAACAAATGGTCTTAATGTGTTCACTGGATCAAGCCGAGAGCACAGATAACAAATATGTCCTATTCGGACAAACTTCCTGTTGCCATGTTGTCTTTCTTTAAAAACCTACTTTTGAACTCCTCCCACACCGTTTGTCGATTTTCACCAAAATTGAATCATAACATCTTCAGACCATGCTGACAAGAGTTATGAGAATTAAGTTGATTAGTCAAACCGTTTGCGAATACCGTGCAAATGAATTTGACTTAATGCGCTCAAAAATTAAAGTCAGGCTATATCTCTGCAATGCTTTAATATTTTCTAACCAAACTTAGTAATTGTTATGGCAACCATGACTTGAGTCTGCCTGCAGAGTTTGAGGACTTTAGTTGTTTCACACATCAGTTTGGTTACTGCGCTGCCTCTAGGTCGACCGTGATAAACCATTCAATCAAAGTGCTAAAGACCATAGATGGCTTACTGGGCATTTCTGAGACTGCCAGAGTCTTAGAAAATAGGGAATTACATAACATAACGTATTACATAGGAGCTGGACCATTAGCGATGCTGTTACCTGGGCATTTGAGTAGTCTTGGTTTTGTTAGAACTGCCGATTTAGTTTTTCACAATTTAAGTTGTAAACTGTCTAAACATACTGTATAACGTTTTGAGCATTAAAGCTCATGCCGACATAAGGCAGCATCAGACCAACGGCAGTGAGCATCTAAAGACATTTCAATAAGACTTTTTGCCACTGAAATCTTATTGAAATGTCTTTAACTGCTTACTGCCATTGGATGGTGCCAGCCATCAACACATTGAGTCTGCCTGCAGAGTTTGAGGACCTTAGTTGTTTCACACATCAGTTTGGTTACTGCTGCCTCTGGATTGCCGTGATAAACCATTCAATCAAAGTGCTAAAGACCGTATTGATGATTTTTTGGCCATTTAGACTGAAGTCTTACTGAAATGTCTTTAGATGCTTACTGCCATTGGTCTGATGCTGCCGCCATCAACACATTGAGTCTGCCTGCAGAGTTTGAGCACTCTAGTTGTTTCACACATCAGTTTGGTTAACTGGTCGGCCGTGATAAACCATTCAATCAAAGTGCTAAAGACCGTATTGATGATTTTTCAGCCATTTAGACTGAAGTCTTATTGAAATGTCTTTATATGCTTACTGCCGTTGGTCTGATGCTGCCGGCTATGTCGGCATGAGATTGAATGCCGGCCTAGTGCTTGGCCCGTCATTGCTGCTTGCAGCTATATTTATTAGCTATTGAATATTATTATTATTATTATCCTGCAATGTAAGTCTATGGCAGCCCATAGAACCGTATGCTAAAAAGTTGTGAAATTTGGTACACTAATAGTGGACAGTGTGAGCTGTCATCCTAACAAATCTGAAGTGTCTACCTTAATCCCTCTAGCGCCACCAACTGTCCAAAGTCGGACTTATGTTTATGTTAATAACTTTTGAACCGTAAGGCCTAGAATTAAAATTCTTTTTCCTCTGATTCCTTAGCTCATGACGATTCGATTGCACCCTATGACGTCATTTTCCGCCATGATAGTTTTTCCGCCATTTTGAATTTTCTAAAAATGTACTTTTGCGAACTCCTCCTAGGCCGTTTGTCCGATTATTTATGAAAATTGAACCAGATCATCTTCAGACTATGCTGACAAAAGTTATGAGAAAGAAAGTTGATTCTTCAAACCGTTGTCGAATACCGCGCAAATGAAATTGACTTAAGTGCGCACAAAAATGAAAGTCAGGCTATATCTCTGCAATGCTTTAACATATTCTCACCAAACTTAGTACATGTTATGGCAACTATGATTTGAGGATGCCTGCAGAGTTTTGGCGCAGCGCCTCCTAGTGGTCAGGAGATATGAAAAAGTGAATTATTTGCTTATATCTTCTGAACGCTTTTGCCAAAAATCATAAAACTGGTCTCTTTAGATTCAGTGCGTCATGCCGAGTCCTGCGATACCAAATTTTCCCATATCGGCCATTTTGAGAGTCGGCCATTATGAATATTGTCAAAAAGTGCTATATTTTTTGACGCATTGCTGCATCATTATGAAACTTGGTATGTGTCTTGGGACCAAGCCCTGAAGGTACTCAAAAGTTTTGGGGCAGCGCCACCTTGTGGTCAAAAGTTATAACCCAAATCAATAAATATGCTAATAACTTTTATTACGTTAACCTATTGTAAAACAAATGGTCTTAATGTGTTCACTGGATCAAGCCGAGAGCACAGATAACAAATATGTCCTATTCGGACAAACGTCCTGTTTGCCATGTTGTCTTTCTTTAAAAACCTACTTTTTGAACTCCTCCCACACCGTTTGTCCGATTTTTACCAAAATTGAATCCAGATCTTCTTCAGACTATGATGACAAAAGTTATTAAAAGAAAGTTGATTAGTCAAACCGTTTTCGAATACTGCGCAAATGAAATCAACTTAAGTGCGCACAAAAATAAAAGTCGGGCTATATCTCTGCAATGCTTTAATATTTTCTAACCAAACTTAGTAATTGTTATGTCAACCATGACTTGAGTCTGCCTGCAGAGTTTGAGGACTTTAGTTGTTTCACACATCAGTTTGGTTACTGCGCTGCCTCTCTGGATTGGACCGTGATAAACCATTCAATCAAAGTGCTAAAGACCATATTGATGATTTTTCAGCCATTTAGACTGAAGTCTTATTAAAATGTCTTTAACTGCTTACTGCCATTGGTCTGATGCTGCCGCCATCAACACATTGAGTCTGCCTGCAGAGTTTGAGCACTCTAGTTGTTTTACACATCAGTTTGGTTACTTGGTCTAGGCCGTGATAAACCATTCAATCAAAGTGCTAAAGACCGTATTGATGATTTTTCAGCCATTTAGACTGAAGTCTTATTGAAATGTCTTTATATGCTTACTGCCATTGGTCTGATGCTGCCGGCTATGTCGGCATGAGATTGAATGCCGGCCTAGTGTTTGGCCCCGTCATGGCTGCTTGCAGCTATATTTATTATTAGGGGCCAAGCACCGAAGGTGCGTAGCCCCTATTGAAATCGTTAGATTTCTTCTTCTTCTTATTATTATTATTATCCTGCAATGTAAGTCTATGGCAGCCCATAGAACCGTATGCTAAAAAGTTGTGAAATTTGGTACACTCATAGTGGACAGTGTGGGCTGTCATCCTAACAAATCTGAAGTGTCTACCTTAATCCCTCTAGCGCCACCAACTGTCCAAAGTTGGACTTATGTTTATTCTAATAACTTTTGAACCGTAAGGCCTAGAATTAAAATTCTTTTTCCTCTGATTCCTTAGCTCAAGCCAATTCGATTGCACCCTCTGACGTCATTTTCCGCCATGATAGTTTTCCGCCATTTTGAATTTTCTAAAAACGTACTTTTGCGAACTCCTCCTAGGCCGTAGCCTGATTTTCACGAAAATTGAACCAGATCATCTTCAGACTATGCTGACTAAAAGTTATGAGAATAAAGTTGATTCTTCAAACCGTTGTCAAATACCGCGCAAATGAAATTCTACTTAGTGCGCACAAAATAAATGTTGGGTATATCTCTGCAATGCTTTAACATATTCTAACCAAACTTAGTACGTGTTATGGCAACCATGATTTGAGGATGCCTGCAGAGTTTTGGCGCAGCGCCTCCTAGTGGTCAGGAGATATAAAAAGTGAATTATTTGCTTATATCTTCTGAACGCTTTTGCCAAAAATCATAAAACTGGTCTCTTTAGATTCAGTGCGTCATGCCGAGTCCTGCGATACCAAATTTTCCCATATCGGCCATTTTGAGAATCGGCCATTATGAATATTGTCAAAAAGTGCTATATTTTTTGAACGCATTGCCGCATCATTATGAAACTTGGTATGTGTCTTGGGACCAAGCCCTGAAGGTACTCAAAAGTTTTGGAGCAGCGCCACCTTGTGGTCAAAAGTTATAACCCAAATCAATAAATATGCTAATAACTTTTGATTCCGTTACCTATTGTAAAACAAATGGTCTTAATGTGTTCACTGGATCAAGCCGAGAGCACAGATAACAAATATGTCCTATTCGGACAAACGTCCTGTTTGCCATGTTGTTTTTTCGAAAACCTACTTTTTCGAACTCCTCCCACACCGTTTGTCCGATTTTTACAAAATTGAATCATAACATCTTCAGACCATGCTGACAAAGAGTTATGAGAATTAAGTTGATTAGTCAAACCGTTTGCGAATACCGTGCAAATGAATTTGACTTAATGCGCTCAAAAATTAAAGTCAGGCTATATCTCTGCAATGCTTTAATATTTTCTAACCAAACTTAGTAATTGTTATGGCAACCATGACTTGAGTCTGCCTGCTGAGTTTGAGGACTTTAGTTGTTTCACACATCAGTTTGGTTACTGCGCTGCCTCTAGGTCGACCGTGATAAACCATTCAATCAAAGTGCTAAAGACCATAGATGGCTTACTGGGCATTTCTGAGACTGCCAATAGTCTTAGAAAATAGGGAATTACATAACATAACGTATTACATAGGAGCTGGACCATTAGCGATGCTGTTACCTGGGCATTTGAGTAGTCTTGGTTTTGTTAGAACTGCCGATTTAGTTTTTCACAAATTAAGTTGTAAACTGTCTAAACATACTGTATAACGTTTTGAGCATTAAAGCTCATGCCGACATAGCCCGGCAGCATCAGACCAACGGCAGTGAGCATCTAAAGACATTTCAATAAGACTTTTTAGACTGAAATCTTATTGAAATGTCTTTAACTGCTTACTGCCATTGGTCTGATGCTGCCAGCCATCAACACATTGAGTCTGCCTGCAGAGTTTGAGCACTCTAGTTGTTTCACACATCAGTTTGGTTACTGGTAGGCCGTGATAAACCATTCAATCAAAGTGCTAAAGACCGTATTGGTGATTTTCCGGCCATTTAGACTGAACTCTTATTGAAATGTCTTTAACTGCTTACTGCCATTGGTCTGATGGTGCCAGCCATCAACACATTGAGTCTGCCTGCAGAGTTTGAGGACCTTAGTTGTTTCACACATCAGTTTGGTTACAGCGCTGCCTCTGGATTGACGTGATAAACCATTAAATCAAAGTGCTAAAGACCGTATTGATGATTTTTTGGCCATTTAGACTGAAGTCTTACTGAAATGTCTTTAGATGCTTACTGCCATTGGTCTGATGCTGCCGCCATTAACACATTGAGTCTGCCTGCAGAGTTTGAGCACTCTAGTTGTTTCACACATCAGTTTGGTTACTGGTCGACGTGATAAACCATTCAATCAAAGTGCTAAAGACCGTATTGATGATTTTTCAGCCATTTAGACTGAAGTCTTATTGAAATTTCTTTATATGCTTACTGCCGTTGGTCAGCCCCTATTGTATTCGTTAGATTTCTTATTATTAGGGGCCAAGCACCGAAGGTGCGTAGACCCTATTGTATTCGTTAGATTTCTTATTATTATTATTATTATTATTATTATTATCCTGCAATGTAAGTCTATGGCAGCCCATAGAACCGTATGCTAAAAAGTTGTGAAATTTGGTACACTCATAGTGGACAGTGTGGGCTGTCATCCTAACCAATCTGAAGTGTCTACCTTAATCCCTCTAGCGCCACCAACTGTCCAAAGTTGGACTTATGTTTATTCTAATAACTTTTGAACCGTAAGGCCTAGAATTAAAATTCTTTTTTCCTCTGATTCCTTAGCTCAAGCCGATTCGATTGCACCCTCTGACGTCATTTTCCGCCATGATAGTTTTTCCGCCATTTTGAATTTTCTAAAAACGTACTTTTGCGAACTCCTCCTAGGCCGTAGCCCGATTTTCACGAAAATTGAACCAGATCATCTTCAGACTATGCTGACTAAAAGTTATGAGAATAAAGTTGATTCTTCAAACCGTTGTCAAATACCGCGCAAATAAATTCGACTTAGTGCGCACAAAAATTAAATGTTGGGGTATATCTCTGCAATGCTTTAACATATTCTAACCAAACTTAGTACGTGTTATGGCAACCATGATTTGAGGATGCCTGCAGAGTTTTGGCGCAGCGCCTCCTAGTGGTCAGGAGATATAAAAAGTGAATTATTTGCTTATATCTTCTGAACGCTTTTGCCAAAAATCATAAAACTGGTCTCTTTAGATTCAGTGCGTCATGCCGAGTCCTGCAATACCAAATTTTCCCATATCGCCATTTTGAGAGTCGGCCATTATGAATATTGTCAAAAAGTGCTATATTTTTGAACGCATTGCCGCATCATTATGAAACTTGGTATGTGTCTTCGCATCCAAGCCCTGAAGGTACTCAAAGGTTTTGGAGCAGCGCCACCTTGTGGTCAAAAGTTATAACCCAAATTCAATAAATATGCTAATAACTTTTGATTCCGTTACCTATTGTAAAACAAATGCTCTTATTGTGTTCACTGGATCAAGCCGAGAGCACAGATAACAAATATGTCCTATTCGGCCAGATTTCCTGTTTGCCATGTTGTCTTTCTTTAAAAACCTACTTTTTCGAACTCCTCCCACACCGTTTGTCCGATTTTTACCAAAATTGAATCATAACATCTTCAGACCATGCTGACAAAGAGTTATGAGAATTAAGTTGATTAGTCAAACCGTTTGCGAATACCGTGCAAATGAATTTGACTTAATGCGCTCAAAAATGAAAGTCGGGCTATATCTCTGCAATGCTTTAATATTTTCTAACCAAACTTAGTAATTGTTATGGCAACCATGACTTGAGTCTGCCTGCAGAGTTTGAGGACTTTAGTTGTTTCACACATCAGTTTGGTTACTGCGCTGCCTCTAGGTCGGCCGTGATAAACCATTCAATCAAAGTGCTAAAGACCATAGATGGCTTACTGGGCATTTCTGAGACTGCCAGAGTCTTAGAAAATAGGGAATTACATAACATAACGTATTACATAGGAGCTGGACCATTAGCGATGCTGTTACCTGGGCATTTGAGTAGTCTTGGTTTTGTTAGAACTGCCGATTTAGTTTTTCACAATTTAAGTTGTAAACTGTCTAAACATACTGTATAACGTTTTGAGCATTAAAGCTCATGCCGACATAACCCGGCAGCATCAGACCAGCGACAGTGAGCATCTAAAGACATTTCAATAAGACTTTTTAGACTGAAATCTTATTGAAATGTCTTTAGATGCTTACTGCCATTGGTCTGATGTGCCAACCATCAACACATTGAGTCTGCCTGCAGAGTTTGAGCACTCTAGTTGTTTCACACATCAGTTTGGTTACTGGTCGACCGTGATAAACCATTCAATCAAAGTGCTAAAGACCGTATTGATGATTTTTCAGCCATTTAGACTGAAGTCTTATTGAAATTTCTTTATATGCTTACTGCCGTTGGTCTGATGCTGCCGGCTATGTCGGCATGAGATTGAATGCCGGCCTAGTGCTTGGCCCCGTCATGGCTGCTTGCAGCTATATTTATTATTATTATTATTATTATTATTATCCTGCAATGTAAGTCTATGGCAGCCCATAGAACCGTATGCTAAAAAGTTGTGAAATTTGGTACACTAATAGTGGACAGTGTGAGCTGTCATCCTAACCAATCTGAAGTGCCTACCTTAATCCCTCTAGCGCCACCAACTGTCCAAAGTCGGACTTATGTTTATGTTAATAACTTTTGAACCGTAAGGCCTAGAATTAAAATTCTTTTTTCCTCTGATTCCTTAGCTCAAGCCGATTCGAATGCACCCTATGACGTCATTTTCCGCCATGATAGTTTTTCCGCCATTTTGAATTTTCTAAAAAATACTTTTGCGAACTCCTCCCAGGCCGTTTGTCGATTTTCATGAAAATTGAACCAGATCATTCTTCAGACTATGCTGACTAAAAGTTATGAGAATAAAGTTGATTCTTCAAACCGTTGTCGAATACCGCGCAAATGAATTGACTTAGTGCGCACAAAAATAAATGTTGGGGTATATCTCTGCAATGCTTTAACATATTCCAACCAAACTTAGTACGTGTTATGGCAACCATGTTTTGAGGATGCCTGCAGAGTTTTGGCGCAGCGCCTCCTAGTGGTCAGGAGATATAAAAAGTGAATTATTTGCTTATATCTTCTGAGCGCTTTTGCCAAAAATCATAAAACTGGTCTCTTTAGATTCAGTGCGTCATGCGAGTCCTGCGATACCAAATTTTCCCATATCGGCCATTTTGAGCGTCGGCCATTATGAATATTGTCAAAAAGTGCTATATTTTTGAGCGCATTGCTGCATCATTATGAAACTTGGTATGTGTCTTGGGACCAAGCCCTGAAGGTACTCAAAAGTTTTGGGGCAGCGCCACTTGTGGTCAAAAGTTATAACCCAAATCAATAAATATGCTAATAACTTTTTATTACGTTACCCTATTGTAAAACAAATGGTCTTAATGTGTTCACTGGATCAAGCCGAGAGCACAGATAACAAATATGTCCTATTAGGACAAAGCGTCCTGTTTGCCATGTTGTTTTTTCGAAAACCTACTTTTTCGAACTCCTCCACACACCGTTTGTCGATTTTTACCAAAATTGAATCATAACATCTTCAGACCATGCTGACAAAGAGTTATGAGAATTAAGTTGATTAGTCAAACCGTTTGCGAATACCGTGCAAATGAATTTGACTTAATGCGCTCAAAAATTAAAGTCAGGCTATATCTCTGCAATGCTTTAATATTTTCTAACCAAACTTAGTAATTGTTATGGCAACCATGACTTGAGTCTGCCTGCAGAGTTTGAGGACTTTAGTTGTTTCACACATCAGTTTGGTTACTGCGCTGCCTCTAGGTCGACCGTGATAAACCATTCAATCAAAGTGCTAAAGACCATAGATGGCTTACTGGGCATTTCTGAGACTGCCAAGAGTCTTAGAAAATAGGGAATTACATAACATAACGTATTACATAGGAGCTGGACCATTAGCGATGCTGTTACCTGGGCATTTGAGTAGTCTTGGTTTTGTTAGAACTGCCGATTTAGTTTTTCACAATTTAAGTTGTAAACTGTCTAAACATACTGTATAACGTTTTGAGCATTAAAGCTCATGCCGACATAGCCGGCAGCATCAGACATCAGGCAGTGAGCATCTAAAGACATTTCAATAAGACTTTTAGACTGAAATCTTACTGAAATGTCTTTAGATGCTTACTGCCATTGGTCTGATGCTGCCAGCCATCAACACATTGAGTCTGCCTGCAGAGTTTGAGCACTCTAGTTGTTTCACACATCAGTTTGGTTACTGGTCGACCGTGATAAACCATTCAATCAAAGTGCTAAAGACCATATTGGTGATTTTCCGGCCATTTAGACTGAAGTCTTATTGAAATGTCTTTAACTGCTTACTGCCATTGGTCTGATGGTGCCAGCCATCAACACATTGAGTCTGCCTGCAGAGTTTGAGGACCTTAGTTGTTTCACACATCAGTTTGGTTACAGCGCTGCCTCTGGATTGGACGTGATAAACCATTCAATCAAAGTGCTAAAGACCGTATTGATGATTTTTTGGCCATTTAGACTGAAGTCTTACTGAAATGTCTTTAGATGCTTACTGCCATTGGTCTGATGCTGCCGCCATCAACACATTGAGTCTGCCTGCAGAGTTTGAGCACTCTAGTTGTTTCACACATCAGTTTGGTTACTGGTCGACCGTGATAAACCATTCAATCAAAGTGCTAAAGACCGTATTGATGATTTTTCAGCCATTTAGACTGAAGTCTTATTGAAATTTCTTTATATGCTTACTGCCGTTGGTCTGATGCTGCCGGCTATGTCGGCATGAGATTGAATGCCGCCGTCATGGCTGCTTGCAGCTATATTTAGGGGCCAAGCAATCAAAGGTGCGTAGACCCTATTGTATTAGTTAGATTTCTTATTATTATTATTATTATTATTATTATTATCCTGCAATGTAAGTCTATGGCAGCCCATAGAACCGTATGCTAAAAAGTTGTGAAATTTGGTACACTAATAGTGGACAGTGTGAGCTGTCATCCTAACCAATCTGAAGTGTCTACCTTAATCCCTCTAGCGCCACCAACTGTCCAAAGTTGGACTTATGTTTATGTTAATAACTTTTGAACCGTAAGGCCTAGAATTAAAATTCTTTTTCCTCTGATTCCTTAGCTCATGCCGATTCGATTGCACCCTATGACGTCATTTTCCGCCATGATAGTTTTTCCGCCATTTTGAATTTTCTAAAAACGTACTTTTGCGAACTCCTCCTAGGCCGTAGCCCCGATTTTCACGAAAATTGAACCAGATCATCTTCAGACTATGCTGACTAAAAGTTATGAGAATAAAGTTGATTCTTCAAACCGTTGTCGAATACCGCGCAAATGAAATTCGACTTAGTGCGCACAAAAATAAATGTTGGGGTATATCTCTGCAATGCTTTAACATATTCCAACCAAACTTAGTACGTGTTATGGCAACCATGTTTGAGGATGCCTGCAGAGTTTTGGCGCAGCGCCTCCTAGTGGTCAGGAGATATAAAAAGTGAATTATTTGCTTATATCTTCTGAACGCTTTTGCCAAAAATCATAAAACTGGTCTCTTTAGATTCAGTGCGTCATGCCGAGTCCTGCAATACCAAATTTTCCCATATCGGCCATTTTGAGAGTCGGCCATTATGAATATTGTCAAAAAGTGCTATATTTTTGAACGCATTGCCGCATCATTATGAAACTTGGTATGCGTCTTCGCATCAAGCCCTGAAGGTACTCAAAAGGTTTTGGAGCAGCGCCACCTTGTGGTCAAAAGTTATAACCAAATTCAATAAATATGCTAATAACTTTTGATTCGTTACCCTATTGTAAAACAAATGGTCTTAATTGTGTTCACTGGATCAAGCCGAGAGCACAGATAACAAATATGTCCTATTCGACAAACGTCCTGTTTGCCATGTTGTTTTCTTTAAAACCTACTTTTTCGAACTCCTCCCACACCGTTTGTCCGATTTTTACCAAAATTGAATCATAACATCTTCAGACCATGCTGACAAAGAGTTATGAGAATTAAGTTGATTAGTCAAACCGTTTGCGAATACTGCAAATGAATTTGACTTAATGCGCTCAAAAATTAAAGTCAGGCTATATCTCTGCAATGCTTTAATATTTTCTAACCAAACTTAGTAATTGTTATGGCAACCATGACTTGAGTCTGCCTGCAGAGTTTGAGGACTTTAGTTGTTTCACACATCAGTTTGGTTACTGCGCTGCCTCTAGGTCGACCGTGATAAACCATTCAATCAAAGTGCTAAAGACCATAGATGGCTTACTGGGCATTTCTGAGACTGCCAAGAGTCTTAGAAAATAGGGAATTACATAACATAACGTATTACTTAGGAGCTGGACCATTAGCGATGCTGTTACCTGGGCATTTGAGTAGTCTTGGTTTTTTTAGAACTGCCGATTTAGTTTTTCACAATTTAAGTTGTAAACTGTCTAAACATACTGTATAACGTTTTGAGCATTAAAGCTCATGCCGACATAGTGCAGCATCAGACCAACGGTAGTGAGCATCTAAAGACATTTCAATAAGACTTTTAGACTGAAGTCTTACTGAAATGTCTTTAGATGCTTACTGCCATTGGTCTGATGCTGCCAGCCATCAACACATTGAGTCTGCCTGCAGAGTTTGAGCACTCTAGTTGTTTCACACATCAGTTTGGTTAACTGGTCGACGTGATAAACCATTCAATCAAAGTGCTAAAGACCGTATTGATGATTTTTCAGCCATTTAGACTGAAGTCTTATTGAAATTTCTTTATATGCTTACTGCCATTGGTCTGATGCTGCCATCACATTGAGTCTGTGCAGAGTTTGAATGCACTCTAGTGTTTTCATGGCTGCTTGCAGCTGACCATTCAATAAAGTGCTAAAGACCGTATTGATGATTTCAGCCATTGAAGTCCTAAAAAGTTGTGAAATTTGGTACACTAATAGTGGACAGTGTGAGCTGTCATCTAACCAATCTGAAGTGTCTACCTTAATCCCTCTAGCGCCACCAACTGTCCAAAGTCGGACTTATGTTTATGTTAATAACTTTTGAACCGTAAGACCTAGAATTAAAATTCTTTTTCCTCTGATTCCTTAGCTCATGCCGATTCGAGTGCACCCTATGACGTCATTTTCCGCCATGATAGTTTTTCCGCCATTTTGAATTTTCTAAAAACGTACTTTTGCGAACTCCTCCTAGGCCGTAGCCCGATTTTTATGAAAATTGAACCAGATCTTCTTCAGACTATGCTGACTAAAAGTTATGAGAATAAAGTTGATTCTTCAAACCGTTGTCGAATACCGCGCAAATGAATTCGACTTAGTGCGCACAAAAATAAATGTTGGGGTATATCTCTGCAATGCTTTAACATATTCCAACCAAACTTAGTACGTGTTATGGCAACCATGTTTTGAGGATGCCTGCAGAGTTTTGGCGCAGCGCCTCCTAGTGGTCAGGAGATATAAAAAGTGAATTATTTGCTTATATCTTCTGAACGCTTTTGCCAAAAATCATAAAACTGGTCTCTTTAGATTCAGTGCGTCATGCGAGTCCTGCGATACCAAATTTTCCCATATCGGCCATTTTGAAGTCGGCCATTATGAATATTGTCAAAAAGTGCTATATTTTTGAGCGCATTGCCGCATCATTATGAAACTTGGTATGTGTCTTGGGACCAAGCCCTGAAGGCACTCAAAAGTTTTGGGGCAGCGCCACCTTGTGGTCAAAAGTTATAACCCAAATCAATAAATATGCTAATAACTTTTATTACGTTACCTATTGTAAAACAAATGGTCTTAATGTGTTCACTGGATCAAGCCGAGAGCACAGATAACAAATATGTCCTATTCGGACAAACGTCCTGTTTGCCATGTTGTTTTTCGAAAACCTACTTTTTCGAACTCCTCCCACACCGTTTGTCCGATTTTTACCAAAATTGAATCATAACATCTTCAGACCATGCTGACAAAGAGTTATGAGAATTAAGTTGATTAGTCAAACCGTTTGCGAATACCGTGCAAATGAATTTGACTTAATGCGCTCAAAAATGAAAGTCGGGCTATATCTCTGCAATGCTTTAATATTTTCTAACCAAACTTAGTAATTGTTATGGCAACCATGACTTGAGTCTGCCTGCAGAGTTTGAGGACTTTAGTTGTTTCACACATCAGTTTGGTTACTGCGCTGCCTCTAGGTCGACCGTGATAAACCATTCAATCAAAGTGCTAAAGACCATAGATGGCTTACTGGGCATTTCTGAGACTGCCAAGAGTCTTAGAAAATAGGGAATTACATAACATAACGTATTACATAGGAGCTGGACCATTAGCGATGCTGTTACCTGGGCATTTGAGTAGTCTTGGTTTTGTTAGAACTGCCGATTTAGTTTTTCACAATTTAAGTTGTAAACTGTCTAAACATACTGTATAACGTTTTGAGCATTAAAGCTCATGCCGACATAGCCGGCAGCATCAGACCAACGGCAGTGAGCATCTAAAGACATTTCAATAAGACTTTTAGACTGAAATCTTACTGAAATGTCTTTAGATGCTTACTGCCATTGATCTGATGGTGCCAACCATCAACACATTGAGTCTGCCTGCAGAGTTTGAGGACCTTAGTTGTTTCACACATCAGTTTGGTTACAGCGCTGCCTCTGGATTGACGTGATAAACCATTAAATCAAAGTGCTAAAGACCGTATTGATGATTTTTGGCCATTTAGACTGAAGTCTTACTGAAATATCTTTAGATGCTTACTGCCATTGGTCTGATGCTGCCGCCATCAACACATTGAGTCTGCCTGCAGAGTTTGAGCACTCTAGTTGTTTCACACATCAGTTTGGTTACTGGTCGACCGTGATAAACCATTCAATCAAAGTGCTAAAGACCGTATTGATGATTTTTCAGCCATTTAGACTGAAGTCTTATTGAAATTTCTTTATATGCTTACTGCCGTTGGTCTGATGCTGCCGGCTATGTCGGCATGAGATTGAATGCCGGCCTAGTGCTTGGCCCGTCATGGCTGCTTGCAGCTATATTTATTATTATTATTATCCTGCAATGTAAGTCTATGGCAGCCCATAGAACCGTATGCTAAAAAGTTGTGAAATTTGGTACACTAATAGTGGACAGTGTGAGCTGTCATCTAACCAATCTGAAGTGTCTACCTTAATCCCTCTAGCGCCACCAACTGTCCAAAGTCGGACTTATGTTTATGTTAATAACTTTTGAACCGTAAGGCCTAGAATTAAAATTCTTTTTCCTCTGATTCCTTAGCTCATGCCGATTCGAGTGCACCCTATGACGTCATTTTCCGCCATGATAGTTTTCCGCCATTTTGAATTTTCTAAAAAACGTACTTTTGCGAACTCCTCCTAGGCCGTAGCCCGATTTTCACGAAAATTGAACCAGATCATCTTCAGACTATGCTGACTAAAAGTTATGAGAATAAAGTTGATTCTTCAAACCGTTTATCGAATACCGTGCAAATGAATTCGACTTAGTGCGCACAAAAATAAATGTTGGGGCTATATCTCTGCAATGCTTTAACATATTCTAACCAAACTTAGTACGTGTTATGGCAACCATGTTTTGAGGATGCCTGCAGAGTTTTGGCGCAGCGCCTCCTAGTGGTCAGGAGATATAAAAAGTGAATTATTTGCTTATATCTTCTGAAGCGCTTTTGCCAAAAATCATAAAACTGGTCTCTTTAGATTCAGTGCGTCATGCCGAGTCCTGCGATACCAAATTTTCCCATATCGGCCATTTTGAGAGTCGGCCATTATGAATATTGTCAAAAAGTGCTATATTTTTTGAACGCATTGCCGCATCATTATGAAACTTGGTATGTGTCTTGGGACCAAGCCCTGAAGGCACTCAAAAGTTTTGGGGCAGCGCCACCTTGTGGTCAAAAGTTATAACCCAAATCAATAAATATGCTAATAACTTTTTATTACGTTACCCTATTGTAAAACAAATGGTCTTAATGTGTTCACTGGATCAAGCCGAGAGCACAGATAACAAATATGTCCTATTCGGACAAGCGTCCTGTTGCCATGTTGTTTTTCGAAAACCTACTTTTTTGAACTCCTCCCACACCGTTTGTCGATTTTTACCAAAATTGAATCATAACATCTTCAGACCATGCTGACAAAGAGTTATGAGAATTAAGTTGATTAGTCAAACCGTTTGCGAATACCGTGCAAATGAATTTGACTTAATGCGCTCAAAAATGAAAGTCGGGCTATATCTCTGCAATGCTTTAATATTTTCTAACCAAACTTAGTAATTGTTATGGCAACCATGACTTGAGTCTGCCTGCAGAGTTTGAGGACTTTAGTTGTTTCACACATCAGTTTGGTTACTGCGCTGCCTCTGGATTCGGGCCGTGATAAACCATTCAATCAAAGTGCTAAAGACCATAGATGGCTTACTGGGCATTTCTGAGACTGCCAGAGTCTTAGAAAATAGGGAATTACATAACATAACGTATTACATAGGAGCTGGACCATTAGCGATGCTGTTACCTGGGCATTTGAGTAGTCTTGGTTTTGTTAGAACTGCCGATTTAGTTTTTCACAATTTAAGTTGTAAACTGTCTAAACATACTGTATAACGTTTTGAGCATTAAAGCTCATGCCGACATAACGGCAGCATCAGACCAACGACAGTGAGCATCTAAAGACATTTCAATAAGACTTTTAGACTGAAATCTTACTGAAATGTCTTTAGATGCTTACTGCCATTGGTCTGATGCTGCCAACCATCAACACATTGAGTCTGCCTGCAGAGTTTGAGGACCTTAGTTGTTTCACACATCAGTTTGGTTACAGCGCTGCCTCTGGATTGGGCGTGATAAACCATTAAATCAAAGTGCTAAAGACCGTATTGATGATTTTTGGCCATTTAGACTGAAGTCTTACTGAAATATCTTTAGATGCTTACTGCCATTGGTCTGATGCTGCCGCCATCAACACATTGAGTCTGCCTGCAGAGTTTGAGCACTCTAGTTGTTTCACACATCAGTTTGGTTACTGGTCGACCGTGATAAACCATTCAATCAAAGTGCTAAAGACCGTATTGATGATTTTTCAGCCATTTAGACTGAAGTCTTATTGAAATTTCTTTATATGCTTACTGCCGTTGGTCTGATGCTGCCGGCTATGTCGGCATGAGATTGAATGCCGGCCTAGTGCTTGGCCCGTCATGGCTGCTTGCAGCTATATTTATTATTATTATCCTGCAATGTAAGTCTATGGCAGCCCATAGAACCGTATGCTAAAAAGTTGTGAAATTTGGTACACTAATAGTGGACAGTGTGAGCTGTCATCCTAACCAATCTGAAGTGTCTACCTTAATCCCTCTAGCGCCACCAACTGTCCAAAGTCGGACTTATGTTTATGTTAATAACTTTTGAACCGTAAGGCCTAGAATTAAAATTCTTTTTCCTCTGATTCCTTAGCTCATGCCGATTCGAGTGCACCCTATGACGTCATTTTCCGCCATGATAGTTTTTCCGCCATTTTGAATTTTCTAAAAACGTACTTTTGCGAACTCCTCCTAGGCCGTAGCCCGATTTTTATGAAAATTGAACCAGATCATCTTCAGACTATGCTGACTAAAAGTTATGAGAATAAAGTTGATTCTTCAAACCGTTGTCGAATACCGCGCAAATGAATTCGACTTAGTGCGCACAAAAATAAATGTTGGGGTATATCTCTGCAATGCTTTAACATATTCCAACCAAACTTAGTACGTGTTATGGCAACCATGTTTTGAGGATGCCTGCAGAGTTTTGGCGCAGCGCCTCCTAGTGGTCAGGAGATATAAAAAGTGAATTATTTGCTTATATCTTCTGAACGCTTTTGCCAAAAATCATAAAACTGGTCTCTTTAGATTCAGTGCGTCATGCGAGTCCTGCGATACCAAATTTTCCCATATCGGCCATTTTGAGAGTCGGCCATTATGAATATTGTCAAAAGTGCTATATTTTTTGAACGCATTGCCGCATCATTATGAAACTTGGTATGTGTCTTGGGACCAAGCCCTGAAGGCACTCAAAAGTTTTGGGGCAGCGCCACCTTGTGGTCAAAAGTTATAACCCAAATCAATAAATATGCTAATAACTTTTTATTACGTTACCTATTGTAAAACAAATGGTCTTAATGTGTTCACTGGATCAAGCCGAGAGCACAGATAACAAATATGTCCTATTCGGACAAACGTCCTGTTTGCCATGTTGTTTTTTCGAAAACCTACTTTTTCGAACTCCTCCCACACCGTTTGTCCGATTTTTACCAAAATTGAATCATAACATCTTCAGACCATGCTGACAAAGAGTTATGAGAATTAAGTTGATTAGTCAAACCGTTTGCGAATACCGTGCAAATGAATTTGACTTAATGCGCTCAAAAATGAAAGTCGGGCTATATCTCTGCAATGCTTTAATATTTTCTAACCAAACTTAGTAATTGTTATGGCAACCATGACTTGAGTCTGCCTGCAGAGTTTGAGGACTTTAGTTGTTTCACACATCAGTTTGGTTACTGCGCTGCCTCTAGGTCGACCGTGATAAACCATTCAATCAAAGTGCTAAAGACCATAGATGGCTTACTGGGCATTTCTGAGACTGCCAAGAGTCTTAGAAAATAGGGAATTACATAACATAACGTATTACATAGGAGCTGGACCATTAGCGATGCTGTTACCTGGGCATTTGAGTAGTCTTGGTTTTGTTAGAACTGCCGATTTAGTTTTTCACAATTTAAGTTGTAAACTGTCTAAACATACTGTATAACGTTTTGAGCATTAAAGCTCATGCCGACATAGCGGCAGCATCAGACCAACGACAGTGAGCATCTAAAGACATTTCAATAAGACTTTTAGACTGAAATCTTACTGAAATGTCTTTAGATGCTTACTGCCATTGGTCTGATGGTGCCAGCCATCAACACATTGAGTCTGCCTGCAGAGTTTGAGGACCTTAGTTGTTTCACACATCAGTTTGGTTACAGCGCTGCCTCTGGATTGGGCGTGATAAACCATTAAATCAAAGTGCTAAAGACCGTATTGATGATTTTTGGCCATTTAGACTGAAGTCTTACTGAAATATCTTTAGATGCTTACTGCCATTGGTCTGATGCTGCCGCCATCAACACATTGAGTCTGCCTGCAGAGTTTGAGCACTCTAGTTGTTTCACACATCAGTTTGGTTACTGGTCGACCGTGATAAACCATTCAATCAAAGTGCTAAAGACCGTATTGATGATTTTTCAGCCATTTAGACTGAAGTCTTATTGAAATTTCTTTATATGCTTACTGCCGTTGGTCTGATGCTGCCGGCTATGTCGGCATGAGATTGAATGCCGGCCTAGTGCTTGGCCCGTCATGGCTGCTTGCAGCTATATTTATTATTATTATTATTATCCTGCAATGTAAGTCTATGGCAGCCCATAGAACCGTATGCTAAAAAGTTGTGAAATTTGGTACACTAATAGTGGACAGTGTGAGCTGTCATCCTAACCAATCTGAAGTGTCTACCTTAATCCCTCTAGCGCCACCAACTGTCCAAAGTCGGACTTATGTTTATGTTAATAACTTTTGAACCGTAAGACCTAGAATTAAAATTCTTTTTCCTCTGATTCCTTAGCTCATGCCGATTCGAGTGCACCCTATGACGTCATTTTCCGCCATGATAGTTTTTCCGCCATTTTGAATTTTCTAAAAACGTACTTTTGCGAACTCCTCCTAGGCCGTAGCCCCGATTTTTATGAAAATTGAACCAGATCTTCTTCAGACTATGCTGACTAAAAGTTATGAGAATAAAGTTGATTCTTCAAACCGTTGTCGAATACCGCGCAAATGAATTCGACTTAGTGCGCACAAAAATAAATGTTGGGGTATATCTCTGCAATGCTTTAACATATTCCAACCAAACTTAGTACGTGTTATGGCAACCATGTTTTGAGGATGCCTGCAGAGTTTTGGCGCAGCGCCTCCTAGTGGTCAGGAGATATAAAAAGTGAATTATTTGCTTATATCTTCTGAACGCTTTTGCCAAAAATCATAAAACTGGTCTCTTTAGATTCAGTGCGTCATGCCGAGTCCTGCAATACCAAATTTTCCCATATCGGCCATTTTGAGAGTCGGCCATTATGAATATTGTCAAAAAGTGCTATATTTTTGAACGCATTGCCGCATCATTATGAAACTTGGTATGTGTCTTGGGACCAAGCCCTGAAGGCACTCAAAAAGTTTTGGGGCAGCGCCACCTTGTGGTCAAAAGTTATAACCCAAATCAATAAATATGCTAATAACTTTTATTACGTTACCCTATTGTAAAACAAATGGTCTTAATGTGTTCACTGGATCAAGCCGAGAGCACAGATAACAAATATGTCCTATTCGGACAAACGTCCTGTTTGCCATGTTGTTTTTCGAAAACCTACTTTTTCGAACTCCTCCCACACCGTTTGTCCGATTTTTACCAAAATTGAATCATAACATCTTCAGACCATGCTGACAAAGAGTTATGAGAATTAAGTTGATTAGTCAAACCGTTTGCGAATACCGTGCAAATGAATTTGACTTAATGCGCTCAAAAATGAAAGTCGGGCTATATCTCTGCAATGCTTTAATATTTTCTAACCAAACTTAGTAATTGTTATGGCAACCATGACTTGAGTCTGCCTGCAGAGTTTGAGGACTTTAGTTGTTTCACACATCAGTTTGGTTACTGCGCTGCCTCTAGGTCGACCGTGATAAACCATTCAATCAAAGTGCTAAAGACCATAGATGGCTTACTGGGCATTTCTGAGACTGCCAAGAGTCTTAGAAAATAGGGAATTACATAACATAACGTATTACATAGGAGCTGGACCATTAGCGATGCTGTTACCTGGGCATTTGAGTAGTCTTGGTTTTGTTAGAACTGCCGATTTAGTTTTTCACAATTTAAGTTGTAAACTGTCTAAACATACTGTATAACGTTTTGAGCATTAAAGCTCATGCCGACATAGCCGGCAGCATCAGACCAACGGCAGTGAGCATCTAAAGACATTTCAATAAGACTTTTAGACTGAAATCTTACTGAAATGTCTTTAGATGCTTACTGCCATTGGTCTGATGCTGCCAGCCATCAACACATTGAGTCTGCCTGCAGAGTTTGAGGACCTTAGTTGTTTCACACATCAGTTTGGTTACAGCGCTGCCTCTGGATTGGGCGTGATAAACCATTAAATCAAAGTGCTAAAGACCGTATTGATGATTTTTGGCCATTTAGACTGAAGTCTTATTGAAATGTCTTTAACTGCTTACTGCCATTGGTCTGATGCTGCCGGCCATCAACACATTGAGTCTGCCTGCAGAGTTTGAGCACTCTAGTTGTTTCACACATCAGTTTGGTTACTGGTCGACCGTGATAAACCATTCAATCAAAGTGCTAAAGACCGTATTGATGATTTTTCAGCCATTTAGACTGAAGTCTTATTGAAATTTCTTTATATGCTTACTGCCGTTGGTCTGATGCTGCCGGCTATGTCGGCATGAGATTGAATGCCGGCCTAGTGCTTGGCCCCGTCATGGCTGCTTGCAGCTATATTTATTATTATTATTATTATTATCCTGCAATGTAAGTCTATGGCAGCCCATAGAACCGTATGCTAAAAAGTTGTGAAATTTGGTACACTAATAGTGGACAGTGTGAGCTGTCATCCTAACCAATCTGAAGTGTCTACCTTAATCCCTCTAGCGCCACCAACTGTCCAAAGTCGGACTTATGTTTATGTTAATAACTTTTGAACCGTAAGACCTAGAATTAAAATTCTTTTTCCTCTGATTCCTTAGCTCATGCCGATTCGAGTGCACCCTATGACGTCATTTTCCGCCATGATAGTTTTTCCGCCATTTTGAATTTTCTAAAAACGTACTTTTGCGAACTCCTCCTAGGCCGTAGCCCCGATTTTTATGAAAATTGAACCAGATCTTCTTCAGACTATGCTGACTAAAAGTTATGAGAATAAAGTTGATTCTTCAAACCGTTGTCGAATACCGCGCAAATGAATTCGACTTAGTGCGCACAAAAATAAATGTTGGGGTATATCTCTGCAATGCTTTAACATATTCTAACCAAACTTAGTACGTGTTATGGCAACCATGATTTGAGGATGCCTGCAGAGTTTTGGC
>JALDNG010003903.1:0-17934 GCA_024349245.1 Neodontobutis hainanensis
ACTAGAGCAGGAGCAGGTATAAAGAGACAGGACTTGTGCTGGAGCAGGTATAAAGAGACAGGACTAGAGCTGGAGCAATGGTCTAGAGCTGGAGCAGGTATAAAGAGACAGGACTAGAGCAGAAGCAGGTATAAAGAGACAGGACTAGAGCTGGAGCAGGTATAAAGAGACAGGACTAGAGCTGGAGCAATGGACTAGAGCTGGAGCAGGTATAAAGAGACAGGACTAGAGCAGGAGCAGGTATAAAGAGACAGGACTAGAGCTGGAGCAGGTATAAAGAGACAGGACTTTAGCTGGAGCAGGTATAAAGAGACAGGACTTGAGCTGGTGCAGGTATAAAGAGACAGGACTAGAGCAGGAGCAGGTAAAAAGAGACAGGACTAGAGCTGGAGCAGAGGACTAGAGCAGGAGCAGGTATAAAGAGACAGGGCTTGTGCTGGAGCAGGTATAAAGAGGCAGGACTAAAGCAGGAGCAGGTATAAAGAGACAGGACTAGAGCAGGAGCAGGTATAAAGAGACAGGACTTTAGCTGGAGCAGGTATAAAGAGACAGGACTTGTGCTGGATCAGGTATAAAGAGACAGGACTAGAGCTGGAGCAGGTATAAAGAGACAGGACTAGAGCTGGAGCAGAGGACTAGAGCAGGAGCAGGTATAAAGAGACAGGACTTGTGCTGGAGCAGGTATAAAACGACAGGACTAGAGCTGGAGCAATGGACTAAAGCAGGAGCAGGTATAAAGAGGCAGGACAAGAGCAGGAGCAGGTATAAAGAGACAGGACAAGAGCAGGAGCAGGTATAAAGAGACAGGACTTTATCTGGAGCAGGTATAAAGAGACAGGACAAGAGCTGGAGCAGGTATAAAGAGACAGGACTAGAGCTGGAGCAGGTATAAAGAGACAGGACTGCTGGAGCAGGTATAAAGAGACAGGACAAGAGCTGGAGCAGGTATAAAGAGACAGGACTAGAGCTGGAGCAGGTATAAAGAGACAGGACTTGTGCTGGAGCAGGTATAAAGAGACAGGACTTGTGCTGGAGCAGGTATAAAGAGACAGGACTTGTGCTGGAGCAGGTATAAAGAGACAGGACTAGAGCTGGAGCAGGTATAAAGAGACAGGACTAGAGCTGGAGCAATGGACTAGAGCAGGAGCAGGTATAAAGAGACAGGACTTGAGCTGGAGCAGGTATAAAGAGACAGGACTAGAGCTGGAGCAGGTATAAAGAGACAGGACTAGAGCTGGAGCAGGTATAAAGAGACAGGACTTGAGCTGGAGCAGGTATAAAGAGACAGGACTAGAGCTGGAGCAATGGACTAGAGCAGGAGCAGGTATAAAGAGACAGGACTTGTGCTGGAGCAGGTATAAAGAGACAGGACTAGTATAAAGAGACAGGACTAGAGCTGGAGCAGGTATAAAGAGACAGGACTTGTGCTGGAGCAGGTATAAAGAGACAGGACTAGAGCTGGAGCAATGGACTAGAGCAGGAGCAGGTATAAAGAGACAGGACTAGAGCTGGAGCAATGGACTAGAGCTGGAGCAGGTATAAAGAGACAGGACTAGAGCAGAAGCAGGTATAAAGAGACAGGACTAGAGCTGGAGCAGGTATAAAGAGACAGGACTTGTGCTGGAGCAGGTATAAAGAGACAGGACTAGAGCTGGAGCAATGGACTAGAGCAGGAGCAGGTATAAAGAGACAGGACTAGAGCTGGAGCAGGTATAAAGATAGAGCAGGAGCAGGTATAAAGAGACAGGTCTAGAGCTGGAGCAATGGACTAGAGCTGGAGCAGGTATAAAGAGACAGGACAAGAGCTGGAGCAGGTATAAAGAGACAGGACTAGAGCTGGAGCAGGTATAAAGAGACAGGACTAGTGCTGGAGCAGGTATAAAGAGGCAGGACTAGAGCTGGAGCAGGTATAAAGAGACAGGACTAGAGCAGGAGCAGGTATAAAGAGACAGGACTTTAGCTGGAGCAGGTATAAAGAGACAGGACTTGAGCTGGAGCAGGTATAAAGAGACAGGACTTGTGCTGGAGCAGGTATAAAGAGACAGGACTAGAGCTGGAGCAATGGACTAAAGCAGGAGCAGGTATAAAGAGACAGGACAAGAGCTGGAGCAGGTATAAAGATACAGGACAAGAGCTGGAGCAGGTATAAAGAGACAGCACTAGAGCTGGAGCAATGGACTAGAGCTGGAGCAGGTATAAAGAGACAGGATTTGTTCTGGAGCAGGTATAAAGAGACAGGACTTGTGCTGGAGCAGGTATAAAGAGACAGGACTTGAGCTGGAGCAGGTATAAAGAGACAGGACTTGAGCTGGAGCAGGTATAAAGAGACAGGACTTGAGCTGGAGCAGGTATAAAGAGACAGGACTAGAGCTGGAGCAGGTATAAAGAGACAGGACTTGTGCTGGAGCAGGTATAAAGAGACAGGACAAGAGCTGGAGCAGTTATAAAGAGACAGGACTTGAGCTGGAGCAGGTATAAATAGACAAGTCTTGAGCTGGTGCAGGTTTAAAGAGACATGACTAGAGCAGGAGCAGGTATAAAGAGACAGGACTAGAGCAGGAGCAATGGACTAGAGCTTGGAGCAGGTATAAAGAGACAGGACTTGAGCTGGAGCAGGTGTAAAGAGACAGGACTAGAGCTGGAGCAGGTATAAAGAGACAGGACTAGAGCTGGAGCAGGTATAAAGAGACAGGACTAGAGCTGGAGCAGGTATAAAGAGACAGGACTTGTGCTGGAGCAGGTATAAAGAGACAGGACTAGAGCAGGAGCAGGTATAAAGAGACAGGACTTGAGCTGGAGCAGGTATAAAGAGACAGGACTTGAGCTGGAGCAGGTATAAAGAGACAGGACTAGAGCAGGAGCAGGTATAAAGAGACAGGACAAGAGCTGGAGCAGGTATAAAGAGACAAGACTTGAGCTGGTGCAGGTATAAAGAGACTGGACTAGAGCAGGAGCAGGTATAAAGAGACAGGACTAGAGCTGGAGCAATGGACTAGAGCTGGAGCAGGTATAAAGAGACAGGACTTGTGCTGGAGCAGGTATAAAGAGACAGGACTTGTGCTGGAGCAGGTATAAAGAGACAGGACTAGAGCAGGAGCAGGTATAAAGAGACAGGACAAGAGCTAGAGCAGGTATAAAGAGACAAGACTTGAGCTGGTGCAGGTATAAAGAGACAGGACTAGAGCTGGAGCAGGT
This sequence comes from Neodontobutis hainanensis, assembly GCA_024349245.1. NCBI lineage: Eukaryota > Metazoa > Chordata > Actinopteri > Gobiiformes > Odontobutidae > Neodontobutis > Neodontobutis hainanensis. The sequence continues at coordinate 3,196 of JALDNG010003903.1, forward strand.
ATAAAGAGACAGGACTAGAGCTGGAGCAATGGACTAGAGCAGGAGCAGGTATAAAGAGACAGGACTTTGGCTGGAGCAGGTATAAAGAGACAAAGCTTGAGCTGGTGCAGGTATAAAGAGACAGGACTAGAGGCAGGAGCAGGTATAAATAGACAGGACTTGTTCTGGAGCAGGTATAAAGAGACAGGACTTTGGCTGGAGCAGGTATAAAGAGACAGGATAAGAGCTGGAGCATGTATAAAAAGACAGGACTAGAGCTGGAGCAGGTATAAAGAGACAGGACTAGAGCTGGAGCAATGGACTAGAGCGGGAGCAGGTATAAAGAGACAGGCCTAGAGCAGTAGCAGGTATAAAGAGACAGGACTAGAGCTGGAGCAGGTCTAAAGAGACAGGACTAGAGCAGGAGCAGGTATAAAGAGACAGGACTAGAGCTGGAGCAGGTATAAAGAGACAGGACTAGAGCAGGAGCAGGTATAAAGAGACAGGACTAGAGCTGGAGCAGGTATAAAGAGACAGGATTTGTTCTAGAGCAGGTATTAAGAGGCAGGACTAGAGCAGGAGCAGGTATAAAGAGACAGGACTTGTGCTGGAGCAGGTATAAAGAGACAGGACTAGAGCAGGAGCAGGTATAAAGAGACAGGACTAGAGCTGGAGCAGGTATAAAGAGACAGGACTTGAGCTGGAGCAGGTATAAAGAGACAGGACTAGAGCTGGAGCAGGTATAAAGAGACAGGACTAGAGCTGGAGCAATGGACTAGAGCAGGAGCAGGTATAAAGAGACAGGACTTGTGCTGGAGCAGGTATAAAGAGACAGGACTAGAGCTGGAGCAGGTATAAAGAGACAGGACTTGAGCTGGTGCAGGTATAAAGAGACAGGACTAGAGCAGGAGCAGGTATAAAGAGACAGGACTAGAGCTGGAGCAATGGACTAGAGCAGGAGCAGGTATAAAGAGACAGGACTTGTGTTGGAGCAGGTATAAAGAGACAGGACTAGAGCTGGAGCACAGGACTGAGCTGGAGCAGGTATAAAGAGACAGGACTTGTGCTGGAGCAGGTATAAAGAGACAGGACTAGAGCTGGAGCAATGGACTAGAGCAGGAGCAGGTATAAAGAGACAGGTCTAGAGCTGGAGCAATGGACTAGAGCTGGAGCAGGTATAAAGAGACAGGACAAGAGCTGGAGCAGGTATAAAGAGACAGGACTAGAGCTGGAGCAGGTATAAAGAGACAGGACTAGAGCTGGAGCAGGTATAAAGAGACAGGACTAGAGAGCTGGAGCAGGTATAAAGAGACAGGACTAGAGCTGGAGCAGGACTAGAGCAGGAGCAGGTATAAAGAGACAGGACTAGAGCTGGAGCAATGGACTAGAGCTGGAGCAGGTATAAAGAGACAGGACTTGAGCTGGAGCAGGTGTAAAGAGACAGGACTAGAGCTGGAGCAGGTATAAAGAGACAGGACTTGAGCTGGAGCAGGTATAAAGAGACAGGACTAGAGCTGGAGCAGGTATAAAGAGACAGGACTTGTGCTGGAGCAGGTATAAAGAGACAGGACTAGAGCCGGAGCAGGTATAAAGAGACAGGACTAGAGCTGGAGCAATGAACTAGAGCAGGAGCAGGTATAAAGAGACAGGACTTGAGCTGGAGCAGGTATAAAGAGACAGGACTAGAGCTGGAGCAGGTATAAAGAGACAGGACTAGAGCTGGAGCAGGTATAAAGAGACAGGACTAGAGCTGGAGCAGGTATAAAGAGACAGGACTAGAGCTGGAGCAATGGACTAGAGCAGGAGCAGGTATAAAGAGACAGGACTTGTGCTGGAGCAGGTATAAAGAGACAGGACTAGAGCTGGAGCAAAGGACTAAAGCAGGAGCAGGTATAAAGAGACAGGACTTGTGCTGGAGCAGGTATAAAGAGACAGGACTAGAGCTGAGCAGGTATAAAGCAGGACTAGAGCAGGAGCAGGTATAAAGAGACAGGTCTAGAGCTGGAGCAATGGACTAGAGCTGGAGCAGGTATAAAGAGACAGGACTAGAGCAGAAGCAGGTATAAAGAGACAGGACTAGAGCTGGAGCAGGTATAAAGAGACAGGACTTGTGCTGGAGCAGGTATAAAGAGACAGGACTAGAGCTGGAGCAATGGACTAGAGCAGGAGCAGGTATACTGGAGCAGGTATAAAGAGACAGGACTAGAGCTGGAGCAGGTATAAAGAGACAGGACTAGAGCTGGAGCAGGTATAAAGAGACAGGACTAGAGCTGGAGCAGGTATAAAGAGACAGGACTAGTGCTGGAGCAGGTATTAAGAGGCAGGAGTAGAGCTGGAGCAGGTATAAAGAGACAGGACTTGTGCTGGAGCAGGTATAAAGAGACAGGACTAGAGCTGGAGCAGGTATAAAGAGACAGGACTAGAGCTGGAGCAGGTATAAAGAGACAGGACTTGAGCTGGAGCAGGTATAAAGAGACAGGACTTGAGCTGGAGCAGGTATAAAGAGACAGGACTAGAGCTGGAGCAGGTGTAAAGAGACAGGATTAGAGCTGGAGCAGGTATAAAGAGACAGCACTAGAGCTGGAGCAATGGACTAGAGCTGGAGCAGGTATAAAGAGACAGGATTTGTTCTGGAGCAGGTATAAAGAGACAGGACTTGAGCTGGAGCAGGTATAAAGAGACAGGACTAGAGCTGGAGCAGGTATAAAGAGACAGGACTTGAGCTGGAGCAGGTATAAAGAGACAGGACTTGAGCTGGAGCAGGTATAAAGAGACAGGACTAGAGCTGGAGCAGGTATAAAGAGACAGGACTCTGGAGCAGGTATAAAGAGACAGGACTAGAGCTGGAGCAGGTATAAAGAGACAGGACTTAGAGCTGGAGCAGGTATAAAGACAGGACTTGAGCTGGAGCAGGTATAAAGAGACAGGACTAGAGCAGGAGCAGGTATAAAGAGACAGGACTAGAGCTGGAGCAGGACTAGAGTTGGAGCAGGTATAAAGAGACAGGACTAGAGCAGGAGCAGGTATAAAGAGACAGGACTAGAGCTGGAGCAGGTATAAAGAGACAGGACTTGAGCTGGAGCAGATATAAAGAGACAGGACTTGAGATGGAGCAGGTATAAAGAGACAGGACTTGTGCTGGAGCAGGTGTAAAGAGACAGGACTAGAGCTGGAGCAGGTGTAAAGAGACAGGACTTGAGCTGGAGCAGGTATAAAGAGACAGGACTTGAGCTGGTGCAGGTATAAAGAGACAGGACTTGAGCTGGAGCAGGTATAAAGAGACAGGACTAGAGCTGGAGCAGGTATAAAGAGACAGGACTTGAGCTGGAGCAGGTATAAAGAGACAGGACTTGAGCTGGAGCAGGTATAAAGAGACAGGACTTGTGCTGGATCAGGTATAAAGAGACAGGACTAGAGCTGGAGCAATGGACTAGAGCTGGAGCAGGTATAAAGAGACAGGACTAGAGCAGGAGCAGGTATAAAGAGACAGGACTTTAGCTGGAGCAGGTATAAAGAGACAGGACTTGAGCTGGTGCAGGTATAAAGAGACAGGACTAGAGCAGGAGCAGGTAAAAAGAGACAGGACTAGAGCTGGAGCAGAGGACTAGAGCAGGAGCAGGTATAAAGAGACAGGACTTGTGCTGGATCAGGTATAAAGAGACAGGACTAGAGCTGGAGCAATGGACTAGAGCTGGAGCAGGTATAAAGAGGCAGGACTAAAGCAGGAGCAGGTATAAAGAGACAGGACTAGAGCAGGAGCAGGTATAAAGAGACAGGACTTTAGCTGGAGCAGGTATAAAGAGACAGGACTTGAGCTGGTGCAGGTATAAAGAGACAGGACTAGAGCAGGAGCAGGTAAAAAGAGACAGGACTAGAGCTGGAGCAGAGGACTAGAGCAGGAGCAGGTATAAAGAGACAGGACTTGTGCTGGAGCAGGTATAAAGAGACAGGACTAGAGCTGGAGCAGGTATAAAGAGACAGGACTTGAGCTGGAGCAGGTATAAAGAGACAGGACTTGAGCTGGAGCAGGTATAAAGAGACAGGACTAGAGCAGGAGCAGGTATAAAGAGACAGGACTAGAGCTGGAGCAGGTATAAAGAGACAGGACTAGAGCTGGAGCAATGGACTAGAGCAGGAGCAGGTATAAAGAGACAGGACTAGAGCAGGAGCAGGTATAAAGAGACAGGACTAGAGCTGGAGTAATGGACTAGAGCTGCAGCAGGTATAAAGACGCAGGACTAGATCAGGTATAAAGAGACAGGACAAGAGCTGGAGCAGGTATAAAGAGACAGGACTTGAGCTGGAGCAGGTATAAAGAGACAGGACTTGAGCTGGAGCAGGTATAAAGAGACAGGACAAGAGCTGGAGCAGGTATAAAGAGACAGGACTAGAGCTGGAGTAATGGACTAGAGCTGGAGCAGGTATAAAGAGACATGACTAGAGCAGAAGCAGGTATAAAGAGACAGGACTAGAGCTGGAGCAGGTATAAAGAGACAGGACTTGTGAGCTGGAGCAGGTATAAAGACAGGACTTGTGCTGGAGCAGGTATAAAGAGACAGGACTAGAGCTGGAGCAGGTATAAAGAGACAGGACTTGTGCTGGAGCAGGTATAAAAAGACAGGACTAGAGCAGGAGCAGGTATAAAGAGACAGGACTAGAGCTGGAGCAATGGATAAAGAGCAGGAGCAGGTATATAAAGAGACAGGACTTGTGCTGGAGCAGGTATAAAGAGACAGGACTAGAGCTGGAGCAGGTATAAAGAGACAGGACTAGAGCTGGAGCAGGTATAAAGATACAGGACTAGAGCTGGAGCAGGTATAAAGAGACAAGACTTGAGCAGGAGCAATGGACTAGAGCTGGAGCAGGTATAAAGAGACAGGACTTGAGCTGGAGCAATGGACTAGAGCTGGAGCAGGTATAAAGAGACAGGACTTGAGTTGGAGCAGGTATAAAGAGACAGGACTAGAGCTGGAGCAGGTATAAAGAGGCAGGACTAGAGCAGGAGCAGGTATAAAGAGACAGGACTAGAGCAGAAGCAGGTATAAAGAGACAGGACTAGAGCAGGAGCAGGTATAAGAGACAGGACTTTAGCTGGAGCAGGTATAAGGAGACAGGACTTGAGCTGGTGCAGGTATAAAGAGACAGGACTTGTGCTGGAACAGGTATAAAGAGACAGGACTAGAGCTGGAGCAATGGACTAAAGCAGGAGCAGGTATAAAGAGACAGGACAAGAGCTGGAGCAGGTATAAAGAGACAGGACAAGAGCTGGAGCAGGTATAAAGAGACAGCACTAGAGCTGGAGCAATGGAGTAGAGCTGGAGCAGGTATAAAGAGACAGGATTTGTTCTGGAGCAGGTATAAAGAGGCAGGACTAGATCAGGTATAAAGAGACAGGACAAGAGCTGGAGCAGGTATAAAGAGACAGGACTTGTGCTGGAGCAGGTATAAAGAGACAGGACTTGTGCTGGAGCAGGTATAAAGATACAGGACTAGAGCTGGAGCAGGTGTTAAGAGGCAGGACTTGTGCTGGAGCAGGTATAAAGAGACAGGACAAGAGCTGGAGCAGGTATAAAGAGACAGGATTAGAGCTGGAGCAGGTATAAAAAGACAGGACTTGTGCTGGAGCAGGTATAAAGATAGAGGACTAGAGCTGGACCTGTTATAAAGAGGCAGGACTTCTGCTGGTGCAGGTATAAAGAGACAGGACTAGAGCAGGAGCAGGTATAAAGAGACAGGACTAGAGCTGGAGCAATGAACTAGAGCAGGAGCAGGTATAAAGAGACAGGACTTGTGCTGGTGCAGGTATAAAGAGACAGGACTAGAGCAGGAGCAAGTATAAAGAGACAGGACTAGAGCTGGTGCAGGTATAAAGAGACAGGACTAGAGCAGGTGCAGGTATAAAGAGACAGGACTAGAGCTGGAGCATTGGACTAGAGCAGGAGCAGGTATAAAGAGACAGGACTTGTGCTGGAGCAGGTATAAAGAGACAGGACTAGAGCTGGAGCAAAGGACTAAAGCAGAAGCAGGTATAAAGAGACAGGACTTGTGCTGGAGCAGGTATAAAGAGACAGGACTAGAGCTGGAGCAATGGACTAGAGCAGGAGCAGGTATAAAGAGACAGGTCTAGAGCTGGAGCAATGGACTAGAGCTGGAGCAGGTATAAAGAGACAGGACTAGAGCAGAAGCAGGTATAAAGAGACAGGACTAGAGCTGGAGCAGGTATAAAGAGACAGGACTTGTGCTGGAGCAGGTATAAAGAGACAGGACTAGAGCTGGAGCAATGGACTAGAGCAGGAGCAGGTATAAAGAGAAAGGTCTAGAGCTGGAGCAATGGACTAGAGCAGGAGCAGGTATAAAGAGACAGGTCTAGAGCTGGAGCAATGGACTAGAGCTGGAGCAGGTATAAAGAGACAGGACTAGAGCAGAAGCAGGTATAAAGAGACAGGACTAGAGCTGGAGCAGGTATAAAGAGACAGGACTAGTGCTGGAGCAGGTATAAAGAGACAGGACTAGAGCTGGAGCAATGGACTAGAGCAGGAGCAGGTATAAAGAGAAAGGTCTAGAGCTGGAGCAATGGACTAGAGCAGGAGCAGGTATAAAGAGACAGGTCTAGAGCTGGAGCAATGGACTAGAGCTGGAGCAGGTATAAAGAGACAGGACTAGAGCAGAAGCAGGTATAAAGAGACAGGACTAGAGCTGGAGCAGGTATAAAGAGACAGGACTAGTGCTGGAGCAGGTATAAAGAGGCAGGACTAGAGCAGGAGCAGGTATAAAGAGACAGGACTAGAGCAGGAGCAGGTATAAGAGACAGGACTTTAGCTGGAGCAGGTATAAAGAGACAGGACTTGAGCTGGTGCAGGTATAAAGAGACAGGACTTGTGCTGGAGCAGGTATAAAACGACAGGACTAGAGCTGGAGCAATGGACTAAAGCAGGAGCAGGTATAAAGAGACAGGACAAGAGCTGGAGCAGGTATAAAGATACAGGACAAGAGCTGGAGCAGGTATAAAGAGACAGCACTAGAGCTGGAGCAATGGACTAGAGCTGGAGCAGGTATAAAGAGACAGGATTTGTTCTGGAGCAGGTATAAAGAGGCAGGACTAGATCAGGTATAAAGAGACAGGACAAGAGCTGGAGCAGGTATAAAGAGACAGGACTTGTGCTGGAGCAGGTATAAAGAGACAGGACTTGTGCTGGAGCAGGTATAAAGATACAGGACTAGAGCTGGAGCAGGTATAAAGAGACAGGATTAGAGGTGGAGCAGGTATAAAGAGACAGGACTTGAGCTGGAGCAGGTATAAAGAGACAGGACTAGAGCAGGTGCAAGTATAAAGAGACAGGACTAGAGCTGGAGCAATGGACTAGAGTTGGAGCAGGTATAAAGAGACAGGATTAGAGCAGGAGCAGGTATAAAGAGACAGGACTAGAGCTGGAGCAGGTATAAAGAGACAGGACTTGAGCTGGAGCAGGTATAAAGAGACAGGACTAGAGCCGGAGCAGGTATAAAGAGACAGGACTTGTGCTGGAGCAGGTATAAAGAGACAGGACTAGAGCAGGAGCAGGTATAAAGAGACAGGACTTGAGCTAAAGCAGGTATAAAGAGACAAGACTTGAGCTGGTGCAGGTATAAAGAGACAGGACTAGAGCAGGAGCAGGTATAAAGAGACAGGACAAGAGCTGGAGCAGGTATAAAGAGACAGGACTTGAGCTGGAGCAGGTATAAAGAGACAAGACTTGAGCTGGTGCAGGTATAAAGAGACTGGACTAGAGCAGGAGCAGGTATAAAGAGACAGGACTAAAGCTGGAGCAATGGACTAGAGCTGGAGCAGGTATAAAGAGACAGGACTTGTGCTGGAGCAGGTATAAAGAGACAGGACTTGTGCTGGAGCAGGTATAAAGAGACAGGACTAGAGCAGGAGCAGGTATAAAGAGACAGGACAAGAGCTAGAGCAGGTATAAAGAGACAAGACTTAAGCTGGTGCAGGTATAAAGAGACAGGACTAGAGCTGGAGCAGGTATAAAGAGACAGGACTAGAGCTGGAGCAATGGACTAGAGCAGGAGCAGGTATAAAGAGACAGGACTTTGGCTGGAGCAGGTATAAAGAGACAGGATAAGAGCTGGAGCATGTATAAAAAGACAGGACTAGAGCTTTAGCAGGTATAAAGAGACAAGACTTGAGCTGGTGCAGGTATAAAGAGACAGGACTAGAGGCAGGAGCAGGTATAAATAGACAGGACTTGTTCTGGAGCAGGTATAAAGATACAGGACTCATGCTGGAGCAGGTATAAAGAGACGGGACTAGAGCTGGAGCAATGGACTAGAGCTGAAGCAGGTATAAAGAGACAGGACTAGAGCAGGAGCAGGTATAAAGAGACAAGACTAGAGCTGGAGCAGGTATAAAGAGACAGGAATAGAGTTGGAGCAGGTATAAAACGACAGGACTAGAGCTGGAGCAGGTATAAAGAGACATGACTTGAGTTGGAGCAGGTATAAAGAGACAAGACTAAAGCAGGAGCAGGTATAAAGAGACAGGATTTGTTCTGGAGCAGGTATAAAGAGGCAGGACTAGAGCAGGTGCTGGTATAAAGAGACAGGACTTGTGCAGGAGCAGGTATAAAGAGACAGGACTTGTGCTGGAGTAGGTATTAAGAGGCAGGAGTAGAGCTGGAGCAGGTATAAAGAGACAGGACTTTGTGCTGGTGCAGGTATAAAGAGACAGGACTAGAGCTGGTGCAGGTGTAAAGAGACAGGACTTGTGCTGGAGCAGGTATAAAGAGACAGGACTTATGCTGGAGCAGGTATAAAGAGACAGGACTAGAGCTGGAGCAGGTATAAAGAGACAGGACTTGAGCTGGAGCAGGTATAAAGAGACAGGACTTGAGCTGGAGCAGGTATAAAGAGACAGGACTTGAGCTGGAGCAGGTATAAGAGACAGACTTGAGCTGGAGCAGGTATAAAGAGACAGGACAAGAGCTGGAGCAGGTATAAAGAGACAGGACAAGAGCTGGAGCAGGTATAAAGAGACAGGACTAGAGCTGGAGCAATATAAAGAGACAGGAGAGCTGGAGCAGGTATAAAGAGACAGGACTTTGAGCTGGAGCAGGTATAAAGAGACAGGACTTGAGCTGGAGCAGGTATAAAGAGACAGGACTTGAGCTGGAGCAGGTATAAAGAGACAGGACTTGTGCTGGAGCAGGTATAAAGAGACAGGACTTGTGCTGGAGCAGGTATAAAGAGACAGGACTAGAGCTGGAGCAGGTATAAAGAGACAGGACTTAGAGCTGGAGCAGGTATAAAGAGACAGGACAAGAGCTGGAGCAGGTATAAAGAGACAGGATTAGAGCTGGAGCAGGTATAAAGAGACAGGACTTGAGCTGGAGCAATGGACTAGAGTTGGAGCAGGTATAAAGAGACAGGATTAGAGCAGGAGCAGGTATAAAGAGACAGGACTAGAGCTGGAGCAGGTATAAAGAGACAGGACTTGAGCTGGAGCAGGTATAAAGAGACAGGACTAGAGCTGGAGCAGGTATAAAGAGACAGGACTTGTGCTGGAGCAGGTATAAAGAGACAGGACTTGAGCTGGAGCAGGTATAAAGAGACAGGACTTGAGCTGGAGCAGGTATAAAGAGACAGGACTTGAGCTGGAGCAGGTATAAAGAGACAGGACTAGAGCTGGAGCAGGTATAAAGAGACAGGACAAGAGCTGGAGCAGGTATAAAGAGACAGGACTTGAGCTGGAGCAGGTATAAAGAGACAGGACTTGAGCTGGAGCAGGTATAAAGAGACAGGACTAGAGCTGGAGCAGGTATAAAGAGACAGGACTAGAGCTGGAGCAATGGACTAGAGCTGGAGCAGGTATAAAGAGACAGGACTTGTGCTGGAGCAGGTATAAAGAGACAGGAACTTGTGCTGGAGCAGGTATAAAGAGACAGGACTAGAGCAGGAGCAGGTATAAAGAGACAGGACTTGAGCTGGAGCAGGTATAAAGAGACAGGACTAGAGCTGGAGCAGGTATAAAGAGACAGGACTAGAGCTGGAGCAGGTATAAAGAGACAGGACTAGAGAGACAATGGACTAGAGCAGGAGCAGGTATAAAGAGACAGGACTTTGCTGGAGCAGGTATAAAGAGACAGGACTAGAGCTGGAGCAGGTATAAAGAGACAGGACTAGAGCTGGAGCAGGTATAAAGAGACAGGACTTGAGCTGGTGCAGGTATAAAGAGACAGGACTAGAGCTGGAGCAGGTATAAAGAGACAGGACTTGAGCTGGAGCAGGTAAAAAAAGACAGGACTTATGCTGGAGCAGGTGTAAAGAGACAGGATTAGAGCTGGAGCAATGGACTAGAGCTGGAGCAGGTATAAAGAGACAGGACTTGAGCTGGAGCAGGTATAAAGAGACAGGACTAGAGCTGGAGCAGGTATAAAGAGACAGGACTAGAGCTGGAGCAGGTATAAAGAGACAGGACTAGAGCTGGAGCAGGTATAAAGAGACAGGACTTGAGCTGGAGCAGGTATAAAGAGACAGGACTTGAGCTGGAGCAGGTATAAAGAGACAGGACTTGAGCTGGAGCAGGTATAAAGAGACAGGACTAGAGCTGGTGCAGGTATAAAGAGACAGGACTTGAGCTGGTGCAGGTGTAAAGAGACAGGACTTGAGCTGGAGCAGGTATAAAGAGACAGGACTTGAGCTGGAGCAGGTGTAAAGAGACAGGACTTGTGCTGGAGCAGGTATAAAGAGACAGGACTTGAGCTGGAGCAGGTATAAAGAGACAGGACTAGAGCTGGAGCAATGACTAGAGCAGGAGCAGGTATAAAGAGACAGGACTTGTGCTGGAGTAGGTGTAAAGAGACAGGACTAGACCTGGAGCAGGAAAGAGACAGGCCTAGAGATGGAGCAGGTATAACGAGACAGGACTAGAGCTGGAGCAGGTATAAAGAGACAGGACTAGAGCTGGAGCAATGGACTAGAGCAGGAGCAGGTATAAAGAGACAGGACTTGTGCTGGAGCAGGTATAAAGAGACAGGACTAGAGCTGGAGCAAAGGACTAAAGCAGGAGCAGGTATAAAGAGACAGGACTTGTGCTGGAGCAGGTATAAAGAGACAGGACTAGAGCAGGAGCAGGTATAAAGAGCAATGGACTAGAGCTGGAGCAGGTATAAAGAGACAGGACTAGAGCAGAAGCAGATATAAAGAGACAGGACTAGAGCTGGAGCAGGTATAAAGAGACAGGACTTGTGCTGGAGCAGGTATAAAGAGACAGGACTAGAGCTGGAGCAATCGACTAGAGCAGGAGCAGGTATAAAGAGACAGGTCTAGAGCTGGAGCAATGGACTAGAGCAGGAGCAGGTATAAAGAGACAGGTCTAGAGCTGGAGCAATGGACTAGAGCTGGAGCAGGTATAAAGAGACATGACTAGAGCAGAAGCAGGTATAAAGAGACAGGACTAGAGCTGGAGCAGGTATAAAGAGACAGGACTTGAGCTGGAGCAGGTATAAAGAGACAGGACTTGAGCTGGAGCAGGTATAAAGAGACAGGACTTGAGCTGGTGCAGGTATAAAGAGACAGGACTAGAGCAGGAGCAGGTATAAAGAGACAGGACTAGAGCTGGAGCAATGGACTAGAGCAGGAGCAGGTATAAAGAGACAGGACTTGTGCTGGAGCAGGTATAAAGAGACAGGACTAGAGCTGGAGCAGGTATAAAGAGACAGGACTAGAGCTGGAGCAGGTATAAAGAGACAGGACTAGAGCAGGAGCAGGTATAAAGAGACAGGACTAGAGCTGGAGCAATGGACTAGAGCAGGAGCAGGTATAAAGAGACAGGACTTGTGCTGGAGCAGGTATAAAGAGACAGGACTAGAGCTGGATCAATGGACTAGAGCTGGAGCAGGTATAAAGAGACAGGACTTGTGCTGGAGCAGGTATAAAGAGGCAGGACTAGAGCAGGAGCTGGTATAAAGAGACAGGACTAGAGCAGGAGCAGGTATAAAGAGACAGGACTTGAGCTGAAGCAGGTATAAAGAGACAGGACTTGAGCTGGTGAAGGTATAAAGAGACAGGACAAGAGCTGGAGCAGGTATAAAGAGACAGGATTAGAGCTGGAGCAGGTATAAAGAGACAGCACTAGAGCTGGAGCAATGGACTAGAGCTGGAGCAGGTATAAAGAGACAGGATTTGTTCTGGAGCAGGTATAAAGAGGCAGGACTAGATCAGGTATAAAGAGACAGGACAAGAGCTGAAGCAGGTATAAAGAGACAGGACTTGTGCTGGATCAGGTATAAAGAGACAGGACTTGTGCTGGAGCAGATATAAAGATACAGGACTAGAGCTGGAGCAGGTATAAAGAGGCAGGACTTGTGCTGGAGCAGGTATAAAGAGACAGGATTAGAGCAGGAGCAGGTATAAAGAGACAGGACTAGAGCTGGAGCAGGTATAAAGAGACAGGACTTGAGCTGGAGCAGGTATAAAGAGACAGGACTAGAGCAGGTGCAGGTATAAAGAGACAGGACTAGAGCTGGAGCAGGACTAGAGCTGGAGCAGGTGTAAAGAGACAGGATTAGAGCTGGAGCAGGTATAGAGAGTCAGGACTTGAGCTGAAACAGCTATAAAGAGACAGGATTTGTTCTGGAGCAGGTATAAAGAGACAGGACTAGAGCCGGAGCAGGTATAAAGAGACAGGACTTGTGCTGGAGCAGGTATAAAGAGACAGGACTAGAGCAGGAGCAGGTATAAAGAGACAGGACTTGAGCTAAAGCAGGTATAAAGAGACAAGACTTGAGCTCGTGCAGGTATAAAGAGACAGGACTAGAGCAGGAGCAGGTATAAAGAGACAGGACAAGAGCTGGAGCAGGTATAAAGAGACAGGACTTGAGCTGGAGCACGTATAAAGAGACAAGACTTGAGCTGGTGCAGGTATAAAGAGACAGGACTTGTGCTGGAGCAGGTATAAAGAGACAGGACTTGAGCTAAAGCAGGTATAAAGAGACAAGACTTGAGCTGGTGCAGGTATAAAGAGACAGGACTTGAGCAGGAGCAGGTATAAAGAGACAGGACTTGAGCTGGTGCAGGTATAAAGAGACAAGACTTGAGCTGGTGCAGGTATAAAGAGACTGGACTAGAGCAGGAGCAGGTATAAAGAGACAGGACTAGAGCTGGAGCAATGGACTAGAGCTGGAGCAGGTATAAAGAGACAGGACTTGTGCTGGAGCAGGTATAAAGAGACAGTACTTGTGCTGGAGCAGGTATAAAGAGACAGGACTATAGCAGGAGCAGGTATAAAGAGACAGGACAAGAGCTAGAGCAGGTATAAAGAGACAAGACTTGAGCTGGTGCAGGTATAAAGAGACAGGACTAGAGCTGGAGCAGGTATAAAGAGACAGGCCTAGAGCTGGAGCAGGTATAAAGAGACAGGACTAGAGCTGGAGCAGGTATAAAGAGGCAGGACTAGAGCAGGAGCAGGTACAGTGGCATGAAAAACAATGACAGAAGGGGGAGGAATAAGTAACTGAACCTTCTGCCTAAGGAGACTTTGAGAGCAATTAATAGACGCAGGACTAGATCAGGTATAAAGAGACAGGACAAGAGCTGGAGCAGGTATAAAGAGACAGGACTTGTGCTGGAGCAGGTATAAAGATAGAGGACTAGAGCTGGACCTGTTATAAAGAGGCAGGACTTGTGCTGGAGCAGGTATAAAGAGACAGGACAAGAGCTGGAGCAGGTATAAAGAGACAGGATTAGAGCTGGAGCAGGTATAAAGAGACAGGACTTGAGCTGGAGCAGGTATAAAGAGACAAGACTTGAGCTGGTGCAGGTATAAAGAGACAGGACTAGAGCAGGAGCAAGTATAAAGAGACAGGACTAGAGCTGGTGCAGGTATAAAGAGACAGGACTAGAGCAGGAGCAGGTATAAAGAGACAGGACTAGAGCTGGAGCAATGGACTAGAGCAGGAGCAGGTATAAAGAGACAGGACTTGTGCTGGAGCAGGTATAAAGAGACAGGACTAGAGCTGGAGCAAAGGACTAAAGCAGGAGCAGGTATAAAGAGACAGGACTTGTGCTGGAGCAGGTATAAAGAGACAGGACTAGAGCTGGAGCAATGGACTAGAGCAGGAGCAGGTATAAAGAGACAGGTCTAGAGCTGGAGCAATGGACTAGAGCTGGAGCAGGTATAAAGAGACAGGACTAGAGCAGAAGCAGGTATAAAGAGACAGGACTAGAGCTGGAGCAGGTATAAAGAGACAGGACTAGTGCTGGAGCAGGTATAAAGAGGCAGGACTAGAGCAGGAGCAGGTATAAAGAGACAGGACTAGAGCAGGAGCAGGTATAAGAGACAGGACTTTAGCTGGAGCAGGTATAAAGAGACAGGACAAGAGCTGGAGCAGGTATAAAGATACAGGACAAGAGCTGGAGCAGGTATAAAGAGACAGCACTAGAGCTGGAGCAATGGACTAGAGCTGGAGCAGGTATAAAGAGACAGGATTTGTTCTGGAGCAGGTATAAAGAGGCAGGACTAGATCAGGTATAAAGAGACAGGACAAGAGCTGGAGCAGGTATAAAGAGACAGGACTTGTGCTGGAGCAGGTATAAAGAGACAGGACTTGTGCTGGAGCAGGTATAAAGATACAGGACTAGAGCTGGAGCAGGTATAAAGAGGCAGGACTTGTGCTGGAGCAGGTATAAAGAGACAGGACAAGAGCTGGAGCAGGTATAAAGAGACAGGATTAGAGCTGGAGCAGGTATAAAGAGACAGGACAAGAGCTGGAG